>CM051039.1:30698000-30748000 GCA_027627225.1 Congeria kusceri | reverse complement strand
CAAAACTACCAAATCAGGTGTGGTAACTATTGACAATGAAGGATGGTTCGTCGGTTGAAATACTATGAACTACTCATGACCACGAACATTCTTAAGTTTAATTTTAGTCTTAATTTTAAATATTAAACAAAAAGGAAACCAAATGTAACATGCATTCCCTGTGGTCAATACGTCGTTTGAAATAAGATTAAGTTTGAAACTGAAAATTGTTGTAGTTGTTTGGCCGGATATAACCTTGATATATCAAGTTCTGTTATGATTTAATCTAAAAACAGCTGCCAGCGGACAGCGCGCTCGACTATTCAAAGTAGTGGATGGAGCATACATTTGTTGAAATACAAAACTGAATTAGGGCAATTATTTCATCAAATTATTTCAAGTTTCCAGCGAAAATCCTATATAGTTTATAAATTTTAAGACTTTGGAACAAAAGTTTTAACAACAAAACCTATGTAAAAAGTGGGCATACCTCTCTAAAAAATTCATAACAGAGTTTTGGGGATTGTTGAGACTGATTCTGGAGTTTATGGTAAAGGTATATTCCAAGTTTCGAGTGAATAACCTATGTAGTTTTCAATGTATAAGACGTCTAAATATAAACTTTAACCGAAAACTCTATGTGAAAAAGGGGCGTAACTCTGTCAAAATACAAAACCGAGTTATGGGGAATGTTGCCATTGATGCTGCAGTGGATGACTTAAATCTAAACTTTTACCAGAAAATCTATGTGAAAAAGGGGCATAACCCTGTCAAAATGGAAAACATAGTTATAGAAAATGTTGTCCCTGATACTGGAGTTGATGACAAAGGTGTATTCCAAGTTTCAACTTATAAACGTATGTATTTTTGAACTAAAAACCTTTTTAATATAAACTTTAACCAGAAAATCTATGTGAAAAATAGATATTAATCTGTCCAAATACACAACAAAGTTATATGGCATGTTGCCTCTGACACTGGTTTGGATGACAAAGGTGTATTCCAAGTTTCAAGTAAATAACGTGTGAAGTTCTGCAATTACAAAACTTTGGAAAATAAACTTTAACTAGAAAATCTGAGTGAAAAAGGGAATAACTCTGTAAAAATACAAAACAGAGTTATGGGGAACGTTCATCCTGATACTGGACTTGATGACAAGGGTATATTCGAAGTATCAAGTGAATAACTTATGTAGTTTTGAAGTTACAAACCTTTTAAATACAGTAGGGTCCGCGATTATGTTCCGCAAATAAAATACGTTCTAAACCGTTTTCACCCGTTTAAACGGTTTTTGGCTTTTTTTTATCCGTTTTAAACCGCTGAATTACGTAATTCAGCGCAAACGCTATCTTGGCGATTAATCGCTACGCATGCGCAGTGACTCGAAGGTGGGGTTAGCCAATAAAAAGCGGTGAAAGGGCAGGGCTTATGAATCTACTTCAAACTACCACCAGTTTTCATTTGTAAGCAATAATGGGGCGTGGCTAACTATAAATTATAAACCACTTAAAAGGCAGTAATTAATTTATTTATTTATTTATTTATTTATTACTGCCTTGGTGTGTCTGTTAGATTAATATCCAAAAGTGTGGAGAAAATAATTTTTCGAACTGTGATATTTTTAAAGATTGGTCATTATTTAATCAACGACAATAATTCTTAACAGGTGCCATGTTTTTTTTCATAAATTGGTACACATCAGATCAGGATTTCTTTTAACAACAGTCAATCACTTAATACGTTGTGTATAACAATATTTATATTGTACTTTTCGTTGCGCTATAATTATAGAAATTTTTGTTTTAATTTTTTCTTCAAAACTATTCGTAAAATCTTTCTTCTGTAACTTTTTACAACAGTTGATCAACTTAGTATAACTGTATTAAATTTTGTTATGCAGTATCCATAGCATTATAATAATTTTAGAAACGCTCGTATAATTGTTCTTATCTCGGTACTTTATCACAAAATTGCGTACACCATATACGTGTGCGTGTTAAATTGTCCACTCCGTATACTTAGTAATTGTAGTAATTGCATATATTTCAGTATTTGCATTTAAGTTAATCTAGCATAACAATTGAATATTTCAAAATGCCACTTCTTATATTAAAATATAACTATATAGCTAATGTACATCTGTATTTATTTGTATTGTTGTTTTCATGGATTATAACTATTTCAGTTATGTGACTCATGTACAATGTCCGACTTTTCACCTTTTCGAATATGGATTGCATACTATTGCTGCTGCTGCTACTACTACTACTACTACTACTACTACTACTACTACTACTACTATTACTGCTACTACTACTACTACTACTACTACTATTACTACCACTACTACTTCTACCACTACCACTACCACCACTACTACTACTACCGCTACTACTACTACTACTACTACTACAACTACACCACTACTACTACTACTACTACGACTACTACTACTACTACTACTACCGCTACTACTACTACTACTACTACTACTACTACTACTACTACTACTACTACTACAACTACACCACTACTACTACTACCGCTACTACTACCGCTACTACTATTACAACTACACCACTACTACTACAACCGCTTATGGCGTCCCCTTTGGGTCAAAAGTAAATATATATGCACGGCAGATAAATATAGACGTAACTGTTGTTCTAAAATTGTAACCTCAGTTACAAATTTATTACGGCAGTCATAAATTTGTATCAGCAGTTATATTTACATATATAATTGCAGTTACAATTTACACCGAGAGTAAAAAAAGTATGTCATAAAATTATAACTGCAGTTACACTTTTTTTCTGAGTCATTTATTTATAAAATTTGTATCTTTAAATTATTTTTGTAATTTAAAAATTCATATTTAAATAAATAATTGCAATTTTGACAAAAATGCATTATATAAGACGTGATTTAATTCGCCAAACAGACTTAGGAGTTAAGTTTAGCATTACGTCAGAAAAATGTAGCCGCGGTTAAAATTTTATAACGATTGCCATATTTTATGACTGTTGGTATAAATGATTACTGCAGTTATATTTTTTAATGTAACTGCCGTTACAAATTTAGAACTGCAGTCATAAAATTGTAACTTCGGTTACAATTTTATGACAACAGTTACATCTATATTTAGCTAGCAGGCGTATATGTACTTTGGACGCAAAGGATACGCCGTAACAGCTGTGCTACTGTTACCACTACTGCTGCTGCTTCTGCTGCTGATGTTGCTGATGCTGCTAATGCTGCTGCTACTTCTGCCTTTAATAATAATAATAATAATAATAATAATAATAATAATAATAATAATAATAATAATTTATCTGCTAGATTTAGAATGTATAAGTAATAATAATAATAATAGTAATAATAATAATAATATAATAAAATAAAAAATAATATGATTATTATCATTATTATTATTATTATTACATTCTAAAACTAGCAGATAAATACAAATTATCCTACATATTATATAAACGATTCTAATCGCTTATCGCGTTTAGCTTATTATCTCTATCAAACCATCGCGACCCCGACACAGCACTCTACAGCTCGGGAAGGGTATAGGGAATCAGATAAGGCAGACGTGTCACATCAGTGTTCAAATATACATGGTCTGATCAAACAGCTGTCCGTATTTGATATTGCATACCAGACATGTGTTCTGGTATAATAGTTGAAAGCAACTTATCGTGTTGTAGAGAGTCTTTACGTGATGACTACAAAACCAAATAAAAAAATAAACAAACACATAACAGAATACAATGTGTATTAACGACAGTACATTACAGCTCATCGTTTAAGAGCATTATTAAAACACAATGTCTTATCAGAATACGCAAACGAATACAAATGAATAAGAAATCATAACATAGTAGAAGGCACATTGAATTGAATTACCTGTATGTCGGTGTGTGCGTGAGCGCGTGTTTGCGTGCGTAAATGTTTTTTTTCCGTACAGTATTGTGTGTGTGTTTTTCTACTGTTGTTTATATTACGCATAAAGAGGCAAAACATGGAAATGCTATCAAATTTGTCCACCCCTGTGAGTAATAATTTACAAAATTACAAATTATATTTTTATATTCTAAACAAAAGCAAGGTTTTTGTGTTACATTGAACTTACACAATGTTAGTGCAGTCTATACGGGAATATAACCAAACAAGTAACAGCAACCATTTGTTATATGTCTATTTAAATCGCAACATTCGATTAACTCGAACTGTCCTATATTTTAAAATAACTAAATGCTACAATGCACAGTTAAGTAACCGTTATTTAGTTGTGAACAGAACCTACATTACATTATTTAATGAACATAATGGAACGAAATAGTATTTATTATAACATGCTGATTATTCATGATCTTGTAATTGTTTTAAATTTTTCTCCAATGTTGTGTTCACTGAACGTAGTGTACCAACGTTCCCAAATATTACCGAATTAAAATGTTACGCTAAGTAATGTGTACACAAGTATACTTAGTGAGCATTTGCAATAAAAATCAAATCAATGAACAATATCTGATTGAATTGTCATGGCTAATCCAATCTGATTTAAAAGTATTTCGCCAACTTGACAAGAAATCGGAAAGTGCCATTTATGACGTCGTTACTACCACTATATTGGTACTTCTACCACTAATAGTACTATTACTGCTAACTACTACTGCCACAACTGCTGATGCTGCTTCCACAAATAAATAGTTCTGATGTTGTTCCTTTGAATACATTCGTTATTCAATTATTGTATACTTTATTACGCTTTGCACGATGTTGTGTATAAATAGTCGGGGTTTTAAACTATTTATAAAAAACCCACTATTTTTACGAGTAACATTATATCGATTGGAATTCCAGTCTTTATGACTGTCTAGGTTGTGCGAAGGTCCGGCATTGTGCTAAGAATGTCTGATCAAAGCGATTAAAAAGCAGCACCGACACTATCTTATGATAATCTGTTGCATATAGAATAATATTCATGAAAAAAAGCACACTTATTAAATCATACAAATATAAACTCGTCAAACGTTATTATATAACGTTTTTAAATAATGATGATGATGATGATGGTGATGATGATGATGATGATAATGATGGTTTATTATTATTATTAAATAGTGGTAATATTTTAGAAATAATAATAATAATAATAATAATAATAATAGAGGTAATATTTTAGAAATAATAATAATAATAATAATAATAATAATACTAATAATAATAATAATGATAATATATTATTATTATTATTATTATTATTATATTATTTCTAAAAATACTACCACTATATAAAAAATACAAAATAGTAATAAAAAATATAAAATAATAATAATAATTGGGTGTTGTTGTTGTTATTGTTGCTATTATTATATGTTTAAGATGATATTATTGTTGGAATTGGCTATTTTCGTAATATTCACTTGCGAATACTCAGTTTTAATGTTTAATAATAACTGCAATAATATGCATCTTGTTCATAACCATATGCATTTTAAATATATATGACATGGAAATATAAACATTAAATAATAGTTTTATTTTTTATTTTGAGCTACATTTAAAATTGTGATAAAGCGTTCAGAGGGCGGAGTTTATATTCCGCTGATAATTATTCAGTTAGGACCACGTGACAAGGGGGCGGTGTTATATTTCCTTTATAGGCATTTTGATTGACTTAAAAGTGTGCGCATAACCAAGCCACGCCTTTTCAGCGCTTTTCACCGCTACGCATGCGCACTAAGGTAATACCGCTATCAAACGCTAACAATCGCTAACAATCGGATTCAAACGGATTAAAACGGTTTAAAACGCAATCGCAATTAATCGCAAATTTGCGGAACACAATCGCTGACCCCACTGTATATACTTTAACATGAAAATCCATGTGAAAGGAGCATAACTCTGTTAAAATACAAAACAGAGATATGGGGAATATTGCCACTGATGCTGCAGTTGATGACAAAGGTATACTCTAAGTTTCAGGTGAATAACTTATGTGGTTTTGAAGTAACACAAATTTGGGATATAAACTTTAACCAGAAAATCTAAGTGAAAAAGGGGCATAAATATGTAAAAATACAAAACAGAGTGATGGAGAATGTTGCCCCTGATACCGGAGTTGATGACAAAGGTATATTCCAAGTTTAAAGTGAATAACTGTAGTTTTGAAGTTGCAAGACTTTTGAATAAAAGAATAACAAATTCTGACGTGGACGCCGACGCCGGGGGTAGTATGAAAGCTCACCTGTTCTTCGAATAGTTGAGCTTAAAATGGAGGACGCTGACACTTTTTGTTCAGAATTAAATATTGCTAAGCAATGTACCCTCCATTATGGCCATAAAACTTGAAAATAAGAATTTAATTTACCAGCCAAAACGATCAGTGGCGTAGCTACATGTAGGCCTTGTAGACCCGGGCCCACAACTTTTTATCAAAAGTGAAAAAACTAAATGGCCTAAAAATGCAATAACAATCGAATGCTAAGGGGGGGGGGGGTTAAGGGTAGAACGATTTTATTCTTTATCAAGAGATCGATTATAAGACGATCTGAATACAAAACATTTTCATTTACGATATATGCCTTTTGACACAAATAGAAATATACTTCAGCGGATTATTAAAGTAAGTATCTGAATATTTTAACTTCTTTGGATCGCAAAACGGTAAAAACTGGATAAATATGATAATTTTTTCGCTCGCTTTGCTCGCTCATATTCATACATTACAAAAAGTACTTTGTAAAACATACCCGTTCTAACTCGCTACCAATTCTTAAGTAAATAAATCCACACCGTAGTACATGCGCCAAGGCACAGTGAAAATTATAAAATATAGACAGTGAGTATATATACCTTTGTTCGGAGATGCTATATTATTGTTTTGTTTTCTACATATTTCAGATTATATATATAAATTTGTCAACAGCAATAAAGATTTTGCACAGGAAATACCATATTAAAGACATTTATACAAACTATATGTGATTTAAAGTTGAAATTAAAGTCAAAACAGTGACTACTTTCGAGCGTAAACAGAACTGTTTCAATAGATAGTTTCGTTTCCAAAGATCTAAATTGACAAAACATTTTGTTAAATGTTACATTAGCAATCACATCAAATTTCTTTTATTTATACATTTATAAGAAGATATTTAATACGTGATAAAGTAGAGAGGTGCCCAAAACGTTGGGACCATTTCCGACCGATTTAATACTCTCCAGGCACCACATGTCAGCGAATCGTAAGTGATACTGTGTCGGCATCACTTGCCTTTTTGGTTCGCAACGCAATCATAAGAGTATCTTTCACAATATTTGGTGTACAAGACATGTTCGTGTGTTCGTCCGTTCATTCGTATTAATGGAGAAAATAAATAGTGATTAGTACATTTACAAATACATTCGATAAGCATGTCTGAGTTATTTAATGACATTCACTTTAAAAAAAGACACTTACACTTCGGTAAATAACTAATATATGCCATACTTGATGTGAATGTGTGTGTGTTTGAATGTAGTCAGCTATGCATTTCACACGTTTTAAGACGTTTCTTAAATATATAACATTTAATAGTGCACAGGCACATCAAACAACGCCAACGTGCAAACGTGCAAGCGGTCGTTCCGCTGCAAAGGGCTGAAAACGTACCTGCTATCAACCATGTACAGACAGGCTTTCCAGCCTTGCAATGATGCACATACATAGGACGAAAGCTATTGACATTGAAAAAGTCATTAATACATTTGCGGCCGTCAAAAGTTGTAAAATGGAGTTCTATCAAAAGTGATGACATACATAATTGAAACTTAAACTATCTTGCAGTGAGCCTCTTATGCAACGGACGTGACGGCATATAGTTAAAGTCCATGTTAAACGCACTACATGTATATTTGTTTATAACTATTTTGTTTGAAGGACCTGTAAAGTAAATGAATTTGGTGAAGATTAGAGCAACAACGTGTTGTTTTCTATTTATCGGTTTATGCGTTCACATATATCCGCATAATTCATATAGTCATATACATTTATAAATGTTAAGCATAAATGTCTTTGATAAATTATCTTGACCTTATGCCCGGGCCTACAACACGACAATGGCCTAGCTACGCCACTGAAAACGATTGAAATGTCTCAATAATACATTGTCACCATATATTTTTATGTTTTGTCCCCGGGAAGTCTGAGGAGCGGTCAAACTCGTATGACATTGAAGGAAAAACTACACGTGCGTTAGGATCGAAAAAGGGCATTTATTGAAAATGCCATAACATAACCAATGCATTGTATATACATAATACATTGTAATATACAATGAAAAAGTTTTTCCATAAATGACATAATGGGCGGACAAAAACCGTCGAACAAGGGCAATTATTTAAAATGCCAAAAATAACCAATACATTGTATATGCTTAACAATTTGTAATATACAATGAAAACACAAGTTTTTCCATAAATGATATAATGGGCGGACAAAAACCGCCGAAACACCGTATATGCATAACAATTCGTAATAAACAATGAAAACATAAGATAGGCCATACATGACCGAAAATGACAAAATGCGCGGACAAAAGCGCCGTATAGATAAAATATAATATACCATGAACTATCTAGTATTCAAAAATAGCACACATTAATTGACGTATGTCCGCCGTGGCATAAAATAACGATGACTGGAAATAAAGGGGTGGAGGTGTTGGTGGTGGTGGTTTTTAGAATTGCACAATGGCGAGGCGTCCGCCATCACCAAATACAATGTAAACAATGAATTCTACGTATTCTAATTGGCTGACTAACATCACGTGATAAAAAACTTGTATACGATTGGGTATTGGCTACTGAGCCAAGGGTAACTTGCACTAAACAATTTACGTGAGCAATGACATAAAAAATTGTATGTGTTCATAACGTATTATTTATGTTTTGTCCCCGGGAAGTATAAGGAGCGGTCGAACTCGTATGGCATTGATGGAAAAACAACACGTGGGTTAGGATCGAAAAATGGCATTTATTTAAAATACCATAAAATAACCAATGCATTGTATATACATAACAATTTGTAAGATACAATGAAAACACAAGTTTTTCCATAAATGACATAATGGGCGGACAAACACCGCCACAAAGGGAACCGACCGCCGTTCATGAAGACAGAGACGGGACAAGAGTTCGGGACTAAAACGTATGTACGTGATATTAAACGAAACACCTTAATACTGACAAAGATCATTTGGGCTGGTTAAGATAGCAACCCGCCTGTACGAAGAAGCACAAAAATGTAGAGATAACAAACAAAAACATTAAAAGCAAGACCCCCACAATTGAAAACGAAGTTGTAAAGATAATGAAGAAACATGTTTTACATGTGCTACAAGACAATAAAATAAGTGTTGTTTGCTGAAGAGATGTGGCTATGCAACGAAAGAATTGCAACATTACCTGTGTAAAGGAATACAAATGCACATTGCTGAGAAGAATGAGCATAGTATGTCCATTGAATGAGCAAGGAATACTATATGTGTTAGACTGATACAGAAGCAGTGGCTTAAGACTCCAAACTCCAAGCTTACAGACATATTAAATGAAAAGATATACTGTTATTACTGACTAATCCAAAAACAAAAACATACCAAATAAAACTAACGAACTATACTCTGGCATTATCACAGCGAACATATGGGGAAAATTAAGCTGTATATACACATGTACCTATATTATATGTAAGATATTAAAATATATAACTGATTAGATATGAATGTATCTGAATAAAATAGTAATACAATTCAGACCAAAAAATTTGATTGGAAGTGACAAGGTGAACATTCCAAGCAGACGCTTGAAATATATGCAAATTATTAGTTGCTGAATACCTCAGAAACAAATAAAAATAGAATGAAGTAAATGAAAGTAATTAGAATTTAAATAAGTACACAGTAGGTCAGTGTAGTGTGACAATATCATAAGACCAGTCGCAGTGATTAGTATTCCAATCTGTGAAGCCATGCAGCTCTATAATGACAAACCATAACCTAAGGGGTAAAACATCATATACGCTAAATTCATTCGCAAAACACAGTAAAATAAAACAGGACCACATGATTAATGTGTAAGGTAACAATAAAATAACACATATATGTGTATAGTAGCAACAGTAAAGATCCGCTTTGCAGCCTTAAACTGTCAGAGTGAGTATATCAGAAGATTTCTACATGTGTCTGCAACTGCATAGAATACTATAAAGCTCTGCAGCCTTAAACTGTCAGAGCATTTCAGTTAATACAAGGTAGCACAAAAGGTTGCTCCAAAGCGGCAGTTATGCTATTTAATAAATGGGTACATGTAAATACCATTCAATTACATAATTATCTGTAAAGTAACAAACATGCAATTCTGAAGCCTTAAACGTTTAGAACATGCTAGCATAATATGATGCTACGAAGCAGTTATATAACTGTTCAATAAAACAAGGAAATTGGCCCACAATAGTAGAATGTTACCATTGAAGAACATAATGATATGTACATGTATAATTGAAAACGTAACTATGTAGTCTTAAACTGTCGAAAGACGGTAGCATAATAGGTTGATGCAAAGCAGTAATAACATACATGTAAATAGACCCACAGTAGTGGAAGATACCCATGCAATAACATAATTTTATGTATAAAATCAAACATGCAATTCTGCAGCATTAAACTGTCAGAATATGTTAGTATAAGATGGTGGTATAAAGCAGTTATAACACTGTTCCATAAAACAGGTAAATCGACCCGCAGAAGTATAATTATGGTAATACTGAACTAGAAAACATAACTCCGCAGCCTTGAACTGTCAGACCATGAAAAGTTTGGACCTCAAACCTACTATGACACACAGAGGGCTGAGGCAAGAAGTTTTTAAATAATACATACGTGCGAGACACCAATAAAATAATACATGTATAAGTACATCGATTAGGCTCTGCAGCCTTAAACTGTCAGAGCACCACCACAGGCTTCCATATAAATGGTTTGCCGACTAAAAGTACAACGTGTATACTGCATGTAAATAAGACCAATGAGGTACAGTGTAAAATGACAAAACAAGAACATAAGAATATATATATAATAACATGCAACAATGAAACTCTGCCGCCTTAAACTGTCAGAGCACAAATAATGTTTTCAGAGAAGTGAATTTGTGATATAAGGTGACATACAACATGCAATAATAAATATATAAGTACATTGATGAAGCTCTGCAGCCTTAAACTGTCGGAGCACCACCAAAGGCTTTTATAATATGAATGTATGGCCTACTAACAATTGTACGACGACAAAACAAGAACATAAGAATGTATGTATATCAACATTCAATCACTTTTACTTGAATACACGTATATATACAGTAGTAATTGCCTGTGTTCTGTTGTTATGAAATATTCCCGTCCATTTATGTCGATATGAGTTCTTCATACAATTACACAATGGTTAGACGAAAATGGTTTTCAATCGTTGCATAGTTCTGTTAAAATACAACGTAATGGGAAAACTGCGTATTGCAAATGCCATCGAAATTGAAGAATTCAGAATTCGTTTATTCATTTCGTCTTATTTGATCACAGAGTTTTACTATAGTTGTTTTATTGATAATATTTTTACGAACAATATTTATTATGTTTGCCAAAATCTTGAGCTAACAATAACTTATGTGACATTAGATGTTGCAGTCGTATCCTCCTTATAGTTTAGTATAGTTTACCAGTTACCATGTTAATGACAATGGGTTGCTGCTTTTATTGGGACATGTATTTATTTCATAAGCATGTTTTCATTCTTTCTTGTTGTCAAAATAGTAATGCTTTGAGTCCACCTTCATTAAAACGTTATACAATTGATAAAACATGGGGAAATCACGATATTAGGGTGTCATTTTCAAATGTAGACACTATCACGGTTGTGTAATTGCACCTTTTTATTATTCAAAAACGAACATTTTACAGGACATTATTCTAATCAGTTTCATGTGCCACAATAAGTTTGCATAATGTTTATTGAATATTAGAGTTGCAACGATTCTTTCGATGCATCGATCAATCGATTGTGAATGGCCCAATTTGATTGTCGATACTAAACCAGCCAATTTCAATACGATTTTCGTTTATATATTTAATAATAATTTGTCATATACTATTAAGTACCGTTATGGTTTTGTATAGATTAATTATGTAAACTGGTTATGGCATCATGGTTGCTGTTATACTGAAATACGTATTTATCTTGAACACTATTACCATTTTCCACTGATCGTATGTACTTTGATATATAAAGCAAATACGTTTTCACATTAACCAGTGCAATGACATTAATCATAATAAATATAAATATTTAATATATTGCAAGCCATGGCTCATAAATACGCAAAAACAAGCCTGTATAAAGGAAAAATGAATCGAATCGAAATATTCAACTGACATTTGACATCGAAATCAAATCGAATCGAGCCATTTTTTAAATTGTTACAGCTCTATTGAATATTATACAATTATTGACTAGAGGGCCATTAAATATGGTATGATTTTTACTGGGAGAAAGACGTATTTTTCTATGACAGCGAATATCAGATCATGTTCTATGGCCCTCTAATCAACAAATGCTTTATTATATGACATTCTATAAATAATTATTATCTTTTACTGATGTTACACGCACTTTTCGTTAAAAAGTATGAAATGTGAGCTAAAAGTAGTTATAATGAAAAGACGTCATTTCCAAAATAGCGTCGCTGTTATTGTTAAACCCGACCTTTTGTAGTAAGTGACGTCACTGGATGTATCCCCGCTGTGTTTTTGAAAGCGTTATTCGTAACGTCTGGAAACGGGTACCATCGTTATCTATTTTGAGCCCATTTAATATGAATGGGGAAACCCAAAGTCTATTGCATATGAGATATATTTCGTGTCGCCAACCACAAGGTGGATCAATGAGAAGCCGTTTATTTATAGGTCATATCATAATATGTGTTCCTGACAGCAAATCAGCACGGGTGTGGGCAATGTTCGTCTTAGCTTCCAACTCCCGACTGCAGACGTCAAACCTTACAACGTATGCACAACAGCCAGATCACAAGCGGAACTAGAACCAATGATTCGAGAAGGTAAACAACAGTGTTGAAACCCTATTTAATAACGTAGCTTAAATTATTTAAAGATGTATAAAATCTGTCTACTGTCTAAAAATACATGAGTTACATTTGTGGATATTAAAGAGGATTTCAGTAGTTTTGTTCTGCGCATCTTTTCGCGCATCAGTGAAGTTGAATTAAATCTTCAAAATGAGAAGTGTATTGTCATTTTAGTCTATTGTTACAGAAAATATCCTCTACGAACATATAAACTATTTACCTATTCGCGCAACCAAGCACGGTGACCCGTGACAGACTATTTAAATATATGACATATTCACAGGTAAGTATGTAAGCTAACCGGTGATGTAAGCTGCCCAAATCCCCTTTTTGGAAAAGCTTTTTCAACGAAGTTTCAAAGTTTGGTGCGCATGACTGCTTGACGAATTATACCGGCTACAGAGAGTCTTACGTTCATCAAAACAAAACCACGTTGGAAGTGACTAACGCGCAATCCATGGCAAATCCATTTGCTACAGGTAAATGTAAATATCGTAATACATTGTTAACGTGGTCCATAACTGATAATTGGTTTAAATGACACACAACTGTATCCCCCATATACGTCTCATGTAGGCCAGAGTAAAATGATGGAATTTAACCATTTTAGTCTACCCACAGTAACTTAAGAAAAGTTACAAGTATTGATATTAATTTGCAATTTTCACTCATTCTCCAACTTGCATTAGATCAAACTGTGCTTTGACTTATAATAAGCATAAGCTAAACATAATGAACACAATAAACTCTGGTAGAACTTAATGATTTTATGCTAAGGTTTAAATATGTTTAAGCAACATTTCATATTGCTTGCATTAGAAACATAATTATAGGTCTTAACTTTTGGATATTTTGAAGTTGGGAAGAAGCTGGGATCTTTATTCAGCATTCTGTTGAGCAACCAAACAGACGTCTACGTCGCGTTTCTGTACAATAAAGACGTGGATTCCTTTTCCCCGTTCTACTGTATGGTACGATTCCTATTGTCTATGTACTTCCTTATTTATGTCTAGAGTTTGGTTTCAGTTTCCAATTCGCCCATTTCAAAGCCACTGTTTAGATTATGCATTTTTAACATTAATTATTTCATAAAATGTTTTCCTAAACTCCGCTATAGTAAAGTCTTGCATATTGCATATAAACAAATAGACAAAAACATATTTTTTACCGCAAACGTAAGTTAAATATTTACTTTGATTTGATGTCAACCGGTATTTCCGGTGATAATTGCATAGTTCAAACTGTTGATGTAGGTAATTAGAGACGTGAAAACAATGTTTGCCCTTTGGGCCAATCTGTCGCGGATGTCCCGACGTCAAGATTCAGACTAGACTTGTACCAGGAAAGTAAGCGCTCATTAAATACGAATGCATATAAACATCTGAGTGTATTAACCACGATATTAATTATGTCTTTAATTAAACGCTACAACATTTGCTAAGAAGACCTTTTGAACAAAACAAAAAAAGTATTATAACGCTTTGCTTATTACAATATTTACAAAAATAGTATGTTCAATAGATTGTGTTTTTGTCAAATAATCGCACAATTACATTTGCTGCATGCAGGCGTGTAGATGTTTAAGAAATGTCCTTATTTTAGATGCATGTACAGGAAACAATGCTAACAGTGGCGGTAGCAACGAACCTAACATTGAAGTCAACATCGAAACCAATGTGCATTGCGTGTGTAACAAGAGCGCCAAACCAGTGTGGGACACATATTGTATTTTCTTTATCGTCATCTGAGGCTACCTGCGCATATCAGCGCAACTATCGTTGTACATACAAGCGATGTGAACGCAGGCTACATTAGCAGTAGAGAAACCATTTTTACTATAATAAAGATCCCTTATTTCAACGACCAATTGTCCAAATACAACATTGCAAGATGAAACACTATACGAAATGAAACAAGCACATAACTTATTCGTGCATGTAGAGAAGATACCTTTACAACAAAAATATGAAACGTCATGGTAAAAGGACATTAGTTCATCATAATATTGACATTTTAATTGGGCGAATAATTGTGTGTAATGTATCATGACTATTGGGACAAATTCGTTTCAATCACGTTTCGTTTCGTCAAAGGTTCCATCGACACAGTTCCACTTAAGACACAAAACAAGTGCCTGCACATAACGCATCAATTTGATTGAGCTACTTATATTACTTAATGTATAACCCGAATATAACGCTCGTGTTCGCTTTATGACATTTGCATGCGAAAGACCTATTTACCATAGAGCCAGCATTTCGGAAGAAAATTCATTTTTATTAAAGGAAGACAAAGTATTTAGACATTGAATATAATCAATAATTCGGACATTTGCAACCGCATACATGTTTTATTAAGGCACACATGCTAAAATGTCTTCATATGCACTAGCATAAGCATTACATTTTCACTAACTCGTGCAAATACTAATGTTATCTTACACTGTACAATCGATTTCGTTATGAAACTAGGTAGTTATGTATAATCAACTTCAAAAACAGACCGTTTATTGCAACATTTGGACTTTTTTTAACTAATGTGCAATTTTCCATAATCTGCCATTGCTGTTCACTGCATTTGCCGAACTTGTCACATCGCTCGATTTTGAGGATGCCCAATGTCCGTCGTCCGGATATTATGCAATGCTTGCCGAGACAGATTCAAGCTTGTTCTTTCTAGATGTAGGGATGTATTACTCGTCATTTTCTACCGTTTGGTAGATATTATTCCAACTTTTATTATAAGAAAGTTCGTATTGTTTCTAGGTCTTATTAATAATGATTAATATATTAACGATAAGAACAAAAATGACAATCTTCTCTAAGGCATTATATTAATATGTACACGTTTTAGC
This sequence comes from Congeria kusceri, assembly GCA_027627225.1. Taxonomy (NCBI): domain Eukaryota; kingdom Metazoa; phylum Mollusca; class Bivalvia; order Myida; family Dreissenidae; genus Congeria; species Congeria kusceri. The sequence goes on along the minus strand of CM051039.1, from coordinate 30,731,988 downwards.
AGATTTGTTATAAAAATGTAAATTTGTGGAACAAATGCATCCAATTTAGGCACAACGTAACAAAAACAATTTCAGTTCAATTTAATTAAAAATTTAAATGACAAATTTTGCGAATTAATACGAAGTGTTCATGTAAAATGCAGCTTTAAACAAGAGTTAGAAACAAGAGCTTGATTAATACCTGTCAAACAAATTAATCTTTCATTATAACTTTACAGCAACATTGAGACAACATATGCACTTAATGTACACGCGTTACAAGTCCGTAGTAAAAAATATATCGTGTATTCTTAAATTGTGAACAACGGTTGTTTTATATTTATGGTGTATTGAATGGCCCAATATGGCAGACATCCTTATCAATACCTAATGAAAGAAGTTTTTTGTTGTTTTCTAATCAAATTTTTCGTAAAATATGATCAACCTTTAAGTGTTCAGTGATAAAATTGTTACATCCGTAATGTTTAAACCGTTGACTTTAAGACATGGAAACATTTTAATGACAATATGGGATTTTCACTTTGATGGACCTCTTCGTGTCATGTCCATCAAATATACACTATTACAACGATATATCTCCATGACATCAGATGAAGATCGAGTATTCCCCTGTCTCACGTTAACCGATATTTCTCAGAGGAGTGAGTTTGTGTCTACAACAATGTAATTTTGTTTTTATCTTACGTTTTTTATGAGATCGTAGTCTAGCAATTTGTGTAATACGTATTAAACTTAGAAATTGGTAATCTTTCTTTTCCAATTTAGATGCGACAGTGTTCTGGAAAAAAGGATTTATTGTATTGATAAAAAACAACAAAGATTTTTGCATTGACATTACATCAGTGATATTTACTTAATATATTCTTCGACACCACTCGTCACTGAATTAAAATCAGAAACTATTAAATTAATGATATTAATACAAAATATCAATAAAACTTATCAAAGAAATGTAATTATGGTACACACGTATTAATTATATGTGTTGTGTTTTTTTCGGAGTATATATCATGATCATAGTGCATATCCTAAAACTTTATGACAGACTTGATCAGAAAAAAATACTATATACAACAATTATGAGTACCCTATCGTATTATTGCTGTATGTTTCATACTGCAACGGACTGGCGTTATCATTGGTGCAAAATACATCATCTGTTTTATGCGTAGTAATTATCAGTTTCAAATACAAAATAAACAAAGTGAAACACAATTTCTGCTATTATACAGTGCCAGTTGACATCATTAATGTCTTTGTGGTGACAGTCCTTGATTTTTCAAACGTCTAGACCCGTGATGGTATGTTTTAGTAGTACAGCACTCGGCTGTAGTTTAAATGGTTTAATATAATTTCAACTGGAATGAACGTCACAATACATCGGTTTTATTTATTGACCCTTGTAATATTGCGAAAACCATAAGTAAACTGTGACGTGTGCATCTAAAAAGTCATCGTCTTGTCTATAACCTTGAACTTTATTTGGTCGTTGTTTAAAACCAAAACAAGTAAACATACATGTACCAAGATACGCGTTGATATCAATTACACATATTATTCGCAACGCACGTGATTCAATCTTTTCTTGTAGATACGATTGAATTTTTATGTTTTTTAAAATGTTTGTTTTAACATGCAATGAAAACCAAGAAATTTACATTTAACAATAACAAAAACAAATCAAAGGAAATACATCTCCTACAAAAAAAGAACAGTAAATGCAATTTACATATCAAATAAGCCACATAACGTTTGTTGTCGTTATTGAACGTGGGGTTGTATGTTGACCTGGTGTCTAGGCCTAATTTTTTTTGTTCTTGGGCGTGTTGTCTATGTGACAAAATACGGTATGTGATTTATGCATGTTAGACAAATGTACAAATATGTTTAACGTGCATGTACCGTGTATTTGTACTTTAACGTATCGGAGGTAAATGTGAAATGTGTAATTAAAGTACACTGATACTTATAATTAGAGTATCTGGAAATTAACATTTCAAGTGCAAACAAATTGTGAATTTAGTCTTTCTCTGCTGTGTATTAAGTATATTATGTGATTACGAAATGTGTGTAATAATTAGTTTTTCTACTTAGAAAATATGTTGTTTTTTATGTGAATAACTGTGCACATAGTATTTGCCAATAGCAGGCATGAATAACAAATTCCAAGACATACTTGCACTAACCTTGTATAAGCGCTGTTACTACGCCATTCACACACAGCGCTGACTATTTGTAATTACATTGCTGTAATAATGTTGATGTGTTTGTATCACAATTTTGTATGAGATGTGCTTGATTCACTACCACACACCTTGGAATAAACATTTTTTATTCGAGTAGTGGGAGTATTATTACAGGGATATGTATATTCCGTACTTGTAGTGTGAAACGTTATTATCGACACTAATGTTAAATATAGCAAATGGTTTTAACAGACACTGTCGCTTATTTGATTGCATGATATTGAAGACCATGTGTTGTAAAAGTACCATATAATCTGGATTTTACAAGAACATATACTACAACGTCGTTGATTGCTTCATGATTTGTTTCGGAGTGTTGATTTCTTCTTTGTGCAAGTGCAAACCCTACAGCCGCTTTTTCACCGCTAAAGGAAAATAATTAATTAAATTGTATGCGCCTTTTCATATCTATTCAATAAAGTTTAACCTGACAAATAACTTATTATTGAGTATTAGTGTTTATTGGTTATTGTATTAAAAAATTTGGCTTTACATTACAGAACTTTAATAAGCAAATGGACTAACTACGTGTTATATACATGTATATATGACAACAGAAACAAGAAATCTCTTTACAAAAGGTATTCGGCGTATGAGGTAACGTTGCAAATAAGGATTTAGTTAAATTTCCAGTGTAAATATTCAAAACAATGTAACTAAGACTAGATCCGAGTGGCATACAATACTCAAATACTAAATAATACTAGCAGTTTACGCCTCCTAACATACCATTAATATATCGATGGCTTAAAGCCACAATATAACCAATTATGAGTATTACATATTGTATCAAAATATGAACGCCATATCTCAATTAGTTTTTGAGATATTGATTAGAGACCAAAGATAGTATCTGCTTTTAATCGAAATTTCTTCTGCCATAACACAGTATCTGCATGTATATACAAAATAAATATAGTTTTCATTTGTGTTGACCGACCAAAACATATCATCCAACTTTGCCTGATTTTGGCTTTAACAAAACAATGGCATTTGTGCCTATTTTACTCAACAAGAAGCAGGTATCTTATGAAACGTTGTTCTGGCTTAAACTAAAACACACAATTATTATCAATATTACTGCGCCACAACCAAGTATCTGACGATGCTTATTTTTGTCAAACCCTTTTGAAGATGTTGACAAAGGCCAAAATATTGCATCTGGTAATGCATTTATCTGGCAATAACAACATTCCGGAAAATTATCAAAACATTACTGATAAAACAACGTATGTGCAGCTAATTGGTTTTGTCAGTAAACAAAAGCCAGAGTGAGAGGGTTAATTGCTGTTGATATATATAATTTTCCTAGTTTGAGCGTAGCGAATTAGAGGAAAATTGATTTCCATTGCATATGAAAGTCTCCGGTAGGGGGCGCTCAGTGTATTGTGTTGGCGGCAATTATGCTCGTGGAATAGCCATTCGGCTTTGCGTAACTGACCAGCGAACACGTTAATTTTCGTTGTCAACGCTCACATGTGTATTTGAAAAACATGGCTGAGGAAAATTCAAATGGCGATATACACGCCAAATTAAATTTACTTTTTAGTGAATTGCAAAACATGAAAGAAGAGTTTAGGGGGTCGGCTTTAAGTGCACAAGAGGAGGTGAAACGGTACAAGAAAGAAAAGGACGTTACGTGGCGTTTTAAAGGTAACAGAGTGCAGTTCGACTTCCATGAAGACATTGCAGACAGTCTCAAACAAATAGACTGGAGCATTGAGCATGGCGAAAAGGACTATTGCCGTGAGTTGGTAGCGGAGGCGTTAACCAAGATAAAGAAACGCAACAAACTGATACGCATAGCAGACTCGTCCGAGGGCGGCTGGGACACAGTGAAGCTGTACGAGTCCAACCCTGTGGCCAGCGATAGCGAGGACGAGGCCAAGATCACCCGGGCTGAGAATAAAGCAGTAAAGAAGAAGAAAAACGCACTGAAAGGCAAGTCGTCTCTGATGACGTCATCAGAGAAGCGTTTCCATCCGTATACTGCTGCTCCCGTGCGGGGGCTCTATGGTGGTGGTCGCGGTGGTCTTTTTCGAGGCAGCAGACCATTAACAGCGGCGGACCCAGCAATGCGAGGGCGACCGGTACCGGAAGTTGTTTTGCCTGCGGAGAATTCTCGCACTTCCGGCGAGACTGCCCATACGTCCCGAGAGGTCAAAACACCCAGACATCCACTTCCGGTTCCGGATCCAAGTAGCAGTTCCAAGCGCGAGCAGTCAGAGACATTGAAAGATGAGTATATTTATGATTATACTAAATTTACCAAAGACTATTTCGAATATGAGCAAGGCGACAAAGACATTCTTGTGCGGGGACGACTACGCGAAAATATCATTTTTTGGGAAAGTATCGGAGCAAATGTTTATGTTCTTGATGTTATTAAATCCGGTTATAAAATCCCATTTTATACAAAGCCACCAAGGCAGTTTTTGAACAATAATAGATCTGCCCTCAGTAATACTGAGTTTGTGTCTGAGGCAATTCAAAATTTGTTAGACGGCAATTTAATTGAAACCTGCGTTGAACCGCCACACGTTGTTAATCCGTTGACTGTTTCAGAAAAAAGTAACGGAAAAAAGAGACTTATTTTAGATTTAAGAGCCGTAAACAAACATTTATACAAACAAAGCGTCAAATTTGATGATCTTAAAGTTGCTTTGTCATTTTTGAAACAAGGATTCTTCATTGTGAAATTTGACATTGCAAGCGCTTATCACTTTATTGAAATTTTCAACCCACATTGCGATTTTCTAGGATTTTCTTGGAAGGGGACGGACAGTCAGGTCCGCTACTTCCGGTTTCTAGTACTTCCGTTTGGAATAAGTAGTGCTTGTTGGATTTTTGCCAAGATTTGTCGCCCTTTGATCAAGAAATGGCGTAGCGAGGGTAAAGCTGTACTTATGTTTCTTGACGACGGATTCGGTTGTTCAGATTCATACCAAAACACCTTGCTTTTAGGCACTCAAGTGAAACAAGATTTACTCAATTCAGGTTTTATTCCAAAAGCAGACAAATGCATTTGGATTCCAGTCCAAGTCATGCAGTTTTTGGGAGCTGTGCTCGATTCCTTTAAGGGTGAGATTCAGATTGCCGAGCATAGGACAGGTAAGGCTTTATGTACATGCTCTTCATTGATCGAAGAATCTACATTACTTAGAGCTATTCCCGTGAGAAAAATAGCCTGTTTTGTGGGTCAAATCATATCAATGTCAATTGTTATTGGAAATATCGCTCAAATCAAGACCAGGTATTTGAGTTTCGATACCAATTTAGCCAGTTCCTGGAATTCTAAGATAAGAATAACAGAACAAAGTGTTAACGAACTTCAGTTTTGGCAGGCAAATCTTTCCCAATTGAATAAGAGGGACATCTTTGATTCACATAAATGTTCCAAGGTTGTGTACTCTGACGCTAGTCACGCAGGTTACGGTGGTTATGTAGTGGACGCGATCAACGGCGTATCGCATGGAATGTGGTCGCCTGAAGAAGCACAAATGTCTTCCACATTGAGGGAATTAACAGCTGTGTTCAGAATACTGTGTTCCCTCAAACACTTACTTGTTCATCAGAGCATTAAATGGTTCTCTGATAATCAGTCTGTTGTGACCATTGTTAAAAAAGGTTCCAGAAAAAGATATCTGCAAGATTTGGCAATTGATATTTTTAATTTATGTTTAGCCAGTAACATTGTTTTAGAGGTCGAATGGGTCCCTCGAACCGACAACGAACGGGCAGATTATCTGTCAAAGATAGAGGACAGTGATGATTGGGGGACATCAAACGAGCTATTGGCATTGATAGTCGAAAGGTTTGGCCTGCCGACGATGGATTGGTTTGCATCGCATTACAACAGAAAGTTAGGGCGATTTTATTCAAGATTTTGGAACCCTGGTTCGGAAGGTATAGATGCATTTACTGCTAGATGGTCATTTGAGTTAGGATTATTTGTGCCTCCAATTTCTGTCATATCAAGAGTTGTGAACAAAATGATGGCTGATAGAGCACGCGGTGTATTAGTTGTACCGCAATGGACCTCGGCGGTCTTTTGGCCATTGTTATGTCCGAACGGACATTTTATTCCTGAAGTATTGGATGTTATTCATCTGCCTTCCGAGAGGCGATTTTATGTACCATGTAAAAGTGGAAAGGGTATGTTTGGCAACGTAAATTTGAAATTCGACATGCTTGCTTGTTACATGGATTTCAGGAAGTGAATAGGTTGTGACATAATCATACTGCAGTGTAGGGACGCATGTTTTTCTACTTCATCTAGCCGAGAGGCTATCAAGACGCTTGTCAGACAATGACGCTTGTCATTGATTAATCTCATTAAGATGCTTGTCATTGATTAAACCTCATCAAGACGCTTGTCTGTGATCAAATATCATTAAGACGCTTGTCTTTGATTAAACATCATTAAGATGCTTGTTTGTGATTAAATATCATTAAGACGCTTGTCTCTCATTAAATGTCATCAAGACGCCTGTCGTTGATTAATGACCATCAAGACGCTTGTCTGTAGTTAAAGATCATTAGGACGCTTGTCTGAGAATGATCTGTATTTGATGATGTATTTCGGTATATAGCCATTTTAGAGTTGTCCGTTTGAGAGTGAAATTGATATGTTATATTTATTATGTATTTATCATTGATTAAAGATCATTAAGCCGCCTGACTTCTGAGAATGACCAGTATTTGATAATGTTCTTTTTTGGTATATACTGAAAAAGAGTTTTTCTAATAGTAATAGTAAAAGAGAATGTGTATTATTTTTATTTTTATTCTTTTTTGCCTTTTTACATATGTTTTTTCAGATCCATGCGGATGAAATTGAGGCTTTACCGGAGGTCTTGGCGGACAGGGTGGAGCTGCTCCCGAGCATCTTGCGCAAATCCAGAGCAGACAGTACCTGTTCCAAATATGAAAGTGCATTTATTCGATGGAGAAATTGGGCTTTGTGCAATCAGTTGGGGAGTAGTGATATTTTGCCCGCTAAGGCTTTTCCGGTGGCGTTATATTTAGTGTCTTTTTTTCAAAGTGCTAAAACCCCGGCACCAGTTATATCTGCATTTTATGGGATTAAATGGATGCATGAGTTATATGGTTTAGTTTCTCCCACTGATTCTAAAATAGTAGCTAATGTTTTAGAGGCAGCAAAAAGAACTTTGTCAACCCAAACTAATAAAAAGGAACCCATAACGGTGGAAATTTTATTAGCTATGTACAAACGTATATACAACGATAAAGATGTAATGTCTCAAAGAATTATTGCCGCCAGTTTACTTGGTTATGCGGGGTTTATGCGCAGTGCAGAATTATTACAAATAAAAGTATCCGACATTGTGTTCGAGGACACATATATTTTAGTTTTTGTTCAGTCGAGCAAAACTGACAAGTATAGAGATGGATCATGGATACCAATCGCAAAATCAGGAACTGTTTTGTGCCCTTACGTAAATTTACAGAAGTACATTGAATGGGCAAATATGAATGGAGACGATTACCTTTTTTGCAATTTGTCTAAGACTATATCTGGTTTTAAACCAAGACAACTGAACAAACCTATGTCTTATACAAGCTTACGCGAGCAGTTTATTAAGGCTTTTCAACCGCATGTACCAGATATTTCTAGCTTTGGTTTGCACTCCTTAAGATCAGGAGGAGCTACATCTGCTGCAAACAGTGGTGTAAGAGACAGACTGTTTAAAAGACATGGTCGGTGGATTAGCGAAAGTGCAAAAGACGGCTATGTGAAAGATGATATTAATTCTAGACTGATTGTCTCTAAATCACTTGGTTTATAAATGTGCATTTTGTTTTGTTATTAGAAAACTTGTCAATCATTTTTTTTTTTTTTCTAGATTTGCCCGAACTTTTCGTCCATCTGGTCATACGCATAGGTACCAAAATACAAGCTGTATTTTCAATTTATTTCGTTGTTGAGTTGTTTATTTAGGAGACGTAAAGGGTCTACGGAAATATAATTTTCCTAGTTTGAGCGTAGCGAATTAGAGGGAAATTGATTTCCATTGCATATGAAAGTCTCCGGTAGGGGGCGCTCAGTGTATTGTGTTGGCGGCAATTATGCTCGTGGAATAGCCATTCGGCTTTGCGTAACTGACCAGCGAACACGTTAATTTTCGTTATATTTTATCTAAGACATAAAATATTGACAAGTTTTCTCTTGAAAATGACTATCTGCAGGAATATATGCTATTGCTGTGTAATCTATACGAGCGTTAGTTCATATCATGTTTTATAAAATCTGCATCAAAATGTGAATTGTTCATGCTTGTATTCGTCATACGTTATAACTGTGTCATCTGGTCATACGCATAGGTACCAAAATACAAGCTGTATTTTCTATTTATTTCGTTGTTGAGTTGTTTATTTAGGAGACGTAAAGGGTCTACGGAACTATGTATCTCATTACCTTGTGCCATCTGAATGAATGAATAAGCAGTTGGTTTCACACTTAAAACATGACAATAGACATAGCTGTGGAATAGCTGAAAATTCTTTTACGGATTATTTAAATTATTTTATATTCATATAAAGGTATATTGTTACATAAATGATTTTGTTTTGTTGGACTTTAAGTTAATTTTCAAAATAGAAATTATTATATACGCTATTTAATATGTGTGGGTTTTTGAAACATCAACATTTTGTATATGCTCTTCGGTTAATTAAGGATTATGTAATGAAATTAAAACTGTTACAATATATTCGACAACACAGACCATGATGCATAAACTGTAATATATGCATCAACAAGCCGTAACATACACGGAAAGAAACTGTATTAACTAGTACATTTCTGTTCTACGTATGCACACGATTAAATATGTTAAAATATGTAATGCTAGATAAATCTCGTTGAGGTGTAAAGAATACATGTATGTCAACAATGATATTTGTCTCGCCTATTCAACTGTACACTGTCATTTTGACCCTGCAGGCGAGCGAGCGTATTGTCAATTCGCCCTCAATATAGACTATTCTTCTTGTGGGAGAATTGTCTTAGATAAAATTGATATTTATATAATCGCTCTGTCTATTTTATACGTATTTAAAAGAAAACGCTCAAATGTAAAAAGTGATTTCATTTACATCTTTGCAAAACACCGAATGTATTGCTTTTTAACATGTCAAATGTCATGTCAAATAATTTCAATAGCGCTGCGCATATATGAAAGCTCTCATTTTGTGCAAACTGTTATTCCCTTATTGAATTTGCCATAATTATTCGAAACCTATTACGAATTCGTCTGCAATATTGTTGGGATGTTCACATACTCATGTATGATTAATGTAGTGGGAATTTATTGTAAATTAGCCTATGAAGTGTTAGAATTTATTCATTCGGGACTATTGGCGGGAATTTTCCACAACATTTGACGGGATATTCAGGAAGGTCAAAAGTTGGGTTAAACAGCTACGCCGAAAAAAATCAACAGAGACAAAAGCCTCTCTCAGGACTCACACCCACGACATTTGGTTCATAGTCTATAGTGGCTAGAACTAGATTGGTGTGTAAGTGACACACAGGTTTTGAAAACCATATCGAAGAAGCGTATATACGCTTATAATGTTTGTCATTTCCAACGATTTTTTTTACAACTTTTGTACCGAGCATATTTCTGTATCAGGTGAGTCATTTCGGTTATTTGTATACAGTGTAGTTTTCGTATGGAATCGACGACAAAAATTGTGGGAAATGTTAATTTGCCAATCTGTGAATAAGTCCCTTCAAGTCGTCTCAAACGTTAACGAAGCAGCAAGCGTGTGTCAAGTGCTTGCGGCATATTAAAGTGGTAATGTGTTGTTGACGAGCGATAATAAAAATATTGTGTACTTGCTGACGACCAATAAAAGGCCATTTTCTAGCGATGAAAATAATTAAAAAACAAAATAGAGGGGATTTTTTCTATGGAGAATAATAAAATATGTAATATTCTGGTGACAATTGATTGAAGGTCGTCTTCCGCAACAGATATAGGTAATGTTCTGACTACGACAATAAACTAAGTAACATTCTGGTGACAAAAAGCGATAGAAGTTCATGTTCGGACTGTGGCAATAAAAAGATAATGTTCCAAAACATTAAATTGATTGTAAACATAACATGCATTATAGTATTATTAATGCCTTATAATATTATTAAATACAAACTGAACCAAACAAACCAACAGAATCATAGTTTGTGTCGTACGCATAAATAAGCTGTTGAAAAGCAGGCAATTATATTACGCCAAAATCTATCTGGAATGTTCGGAACACATGTTCCATGAATTCGTCATCTGTTTCTGATTAATGACTTCATTTCACTATTGTTTACAGGAGGTACACAGTACATTAGTTCCGCGTTAAAACCCAATTTATTATCAATAAGTTAATATGTACGCATTTCACAATTATGATGTATAATTATATTTACGTGTCTTGAAGTGACAGAACCGTTATATAAAAAGCGTCAAAGACACATCATGATAGACATTAGACGGATCACGGACTGTTTTCTACATACGCGGCGGTAAAGGGCCGAAATATAGTTCCTACAATAGTAAAAACACATACGAGGGCTGTTTCATAAATTAACGGAATTACTCTTTTTCTCCTACCTTAGCTTATTTATCGAAAAACAAAATACATCTTGAGATACGTTTACTTATGACTGACTTTCAGACCAAAACTTATAAGGATACACAGAACTGTTAATGTTATATGGAAAATTGAACAAGAGTACTGTGTAGTACTTGAAGCACGCCGACGTCAATTTAACGTCACCTAAACGTCAAATTGAAGAGTGCGGTTCACTTTCTCAACGTAGTCACCACCTGAAGCCACACTTTCTATGTCTTTGTACCCACTTGTCAAATGTATTCTTGAACCAATCTTTATTGAATGATGAAATAATGTATCTCGATTTGTTGCGTAACTCTAACGATGTTTTAAAGCGTTATCCTCCCAGTTCATTCTTAAGTTCGGGAAATTAAAGGAAGTCCATAGGGGCTGAGTCTGGACTGTAGGGAGGGTTTATACCTTCCCTTAATCGCGCATGCCATTTGTGAACAAATGTCTTTCCACAATTTGGTAATGTATCCGAGTTTTTTATTTGTTTATATGTTTCCGCCGGAGATAGTTTGAGTCGAACGCAACATTTGACAACGAAACGTAACTTAACATCGCCCGTTGACGTCAAGCGATAAAGCGAAGTCAAGGCGATAATACACTGCTGGGATGTAACCGTTCAACATAATGCTTTCAAACTTACAGGAAATGACGTCGAGACGTGACGCTAACATTAGGCGCTTTCGTACCAAAAATGCATAATGTTTGATTATTTAACAGCACTTTTGTGCGTTTCAAATGTATAAAAACTGGCGTGCTTCAAGTCGATTAATAGTGGTTGCTATAGATACCACTAAGTCTTCCATAAATTAAAGAAAATAATAAAACACATTTTAAAATATAATAGGATATGTGTCAAACAACTTGTGCATTTGGTTTCACTTAAATGTATTGAAAAATAAACGTTTGAGAAGATAAATCCGCAAATTTATGAAACAGCCCTCGTACAGGTACTTTGCAAAAATACTAAAATCAATTCTCTTTACCCACCGAACGTGCATTTATGCAACGCAGTTACTAACTTTTTATACAATGGTTTTTGCTGTTATCATACTTGCCTGTACCGATTTGAAAGTCTTACGTTCGTAAGGAACCGGAAAAGAAAGTACACGTAGTTTAATTCCGCAGAAAACCCGCGAACGTGCACATGTCAATTTTGACCAATGTCTACACTGACTGTTATAAAGAGAGAAAAATTTACACTTGACTTAACTTACGAGAATAATGTTCTGTAATTCACGTTTCAACACGGTGATTGTTTGAAAATTGTTTAGATTCTAGTGTTCATTCAACAGTTGTTAAATTATAATGAAATATAGAATAGCAACTGATGTAGAGGTTTGCACATTGCTTTGACGTGTGTTCTTTGTTTCTCTATATTTTGAACGATTTGTTCATCGTGACAATTTTAATTGAAAGTTTATTCACATCAGACAAATATGGAGCCTCCGATTCTTTTATCCAAATAATTAAAACAAGATTCAAAACACGTTTTTCATTATATACTTAGAAGCAAGTAAGTTATATTAATGTCAAATATAATATAATATCCTTAGCTTTTTACCGACTTTTTATTTGAAGTTTTACATGTACAAATGCAAATCTGTGGTAAACGAACGTTGTCGTATTTGACATTAGATAATTTTGTTATTATTTCGTATTTGTTAATAAATGTATGCATTGTACTTTACTGATACTATATGTTATATTTGTTGTCAAACCTAATAAGAGAGACATACTTTCGTTTGCAGATAATGAACAACATTACAAATTCTGCCACGTGTTAATTGTTTTGGTGATTGATTGGCATATTTGCCAGGCATTAGATAATTTGATTTAAATTACCACAACTAAGCCTTAACTTAGACTGCACAATTGACCGAAGGCTTCATACTAAATCTACAACATAATGTATTCAGTGCATACAGAGACGGATTCTTACTTACTCTTACAATTTGTATTTATATAGTCATCTCAAGTTGTACATGATAGAAATACGGTCATAAATAGTTTTCATTTTTATAGAATATAAGTAAGTTCATGTTTGTTTGTAGATTGGATCATTATGATGTGCAATTCATTTCGAACATGAGGTATAACATGTAAATATATTTGCAAAATGCGTAGGTACAATAAGTTGCACAACTGCATACGAATGAGTCAGATGAGTAACGAAAACATTGCATTATGTTCAATGAAACATATTATAACATAATAAGTATTTATTTATTAATAAAAGCAAACTGCTCCAATAGACGTATGACTTTATAATAAATTAACAATAAAAATGAGTACTTTATTTTTGTCCTCACTACAGGGTATGTTCGCATTGCGGAAAAAATGGTTTTGCTATGCTCTGAACATACCGATATATTATCAGCGATGACATATTCAGACACAGCCAAGGTTCCATCGACAAGGTTATATTCAAGACACAGAACTTGCATATATATTCTGGCAAATTATATTGAACCTTTGCACTCGCCTTATTGAATCTGCATATAACGGTCGCGTTCTCTTTGTGCCCTTTGCATATAAAGGTCACTATTTACCATAAATCCAGTCCTTATATTGTGTTGAAAGCAAATCAATGTATTTAGACATTCAATATAATGGGATAATTGAATATTTTGGGCATACACACCCGCGTGTAGTACTTATTTATGTCGGCACATTTACTAAAAATTCTACATGTTAACCGGTATAAACAATGGATGGCAAATAATAATTGTACAATCGATTTCTTTATTAAACTAGTTTATTATTAAAAGGTTCGTGTAATTGAAATACAGACTTATATAATTGCAATATTTGGTCTCTTTCCTATCAGTGCATACTTATACTGATTAATTTCAACAGAACACTTCGAATTTTGCCCTAACCAGTGCACTTTTCTACTGATTATGTTCAACAGTACACTCCGCACTTTGCTCTTACCAATGCACACTTCTACTGATTAAGTTCAACAGAACACTCCGCATTTTGCCCTTACCAGTGCACTTTTCTACTGATTATGTTCAATAGAACACTTCTCACTTTGCCATTGATGTTCACTGCACTTGCCGGACTTGCCACATGGCTGGATTTAAGGATGTCCAATGTCCGTCGTATGTAATACTTTTCAGTTTCACGTGTCCGAAACAATAGTATGCATATCTACTACAGTGTGTAATACATTAGTGTTGATGCTATCGAGTCGTTTGTATTTTTCCTGATTTTGTCAACTGTACTAATGAAGCGAAAATACCTTTTGGAATATAATAATAAATACAATAAAACGATGTATTGAAAAGGAGAATTGTTGAGTCCTTTATTATAGGCGTATTTACTCCTTGAATAGGACGTGATATAATGTTGCTAAATACTTGAAGATATATTGAAAAGGCATTGTGAATTACGAGTCTGATATTGTTATTATTTCGTAGTTGTTATGAAATGTATACATTGTACATTACTGCTACTATGTGTTATAATTTGTTGTCAAACCCTTATAAGAGACACCTACTTTCGTTTGCAGATCATGTACAACATTACACATTCTGCCACATGTTTATTGTTCAGGTGATTAAATAGCACATTTGCCAGACTTAAATTATTTTGTTAGCATGATGACAGAATGCAGTTACAAACTTGGTTGTTTAATTTGATTGAAAAGAACTCATAGACTCATGTTGATCAATTACACGCCGCTATTATAACAACTCATCTCCGCGCCATAACATACAGATCGAGCATTTGCCTGGTTCTCGTTAACTGATATTTCTTAGATTAGTAAGTTTGTGTCTGCAACTAATCTAATTTTGTTTTTGTTTAAGGTTTGACGAGAATGTCATTTTTTTGTAGTACATTTTAAACTAAGAAATTGTATTTCTTTGTCTTTTTAGGAAAGGGAGGACAGCGTTCTGGAACACAAGATTTGTTATACTGATAAAACACATACAATAGATTTTTGCAGTGGCATTACTATAGTTATAGATACATATAGGTCGACATCGCTCCTCACAATTTAAATGAGAATCTATTAATGCAAAGATAAGATCGAAAATGATCAAATAAATACTTATCTGTAGGAAATTATGGATAATACGTATTAATAGTATTTGCTTTATTGGAGTATTTTTTATGTGTATAGTGTTTATCATGAAATGTTTTGGCAGACTTGTTAAGAAGAATAATGTAAGAAGCAATAATAAGAAACAAACCATAACGCTTACTGTATGTTACATACAGTAACGGATTGGTGTTACCGTCGATGCAAACACAAATTTACTTTGCATAGTTATGATCAGTTTCAAATACAAAACTACGAAATCCATCATGAGTCCTTTGAGTATTCAGTGCCATCATTACTCGTTTTGTGGTCATACATGTAGTTCTTGTTTCTTCAAATGTCAACGCTTGTGATGGTTTGATTTAGTGAAACAGCACGTGGATGTAGTTTTTTGAATGGCATTCAATCAATTCAACTGGAACAAACGTTTCAATCAATCGGTTGTATATATTTACTTTAGTAATATTTGGAACACATGGGACCATATTTAATCTGTGTTTTGTGCAACATTAATATGTTTTTGTCTATAACATTGGGCGTTAACTGATCTTTTTTCTATATTCTCCAAATAACTTAATAAAGATGTACAGGTAGCAATACACGCGTTTGTCTTCTAATTTGAAGTAATATTATAAAGCCTAACTACAAAACAGTAAATGCAAAATATGTAAATGCATGTTTCACATGTCAATTAGGGCATATCACAGCGTTCGTTGCAATTATTGAACCGCATGTTGTATGTTGCCCTGTTATACTCTTATGATTTACGTGCATGTACCTTTCCTTGTACTGAATCGTATTAGAAAAATGTAAACCATGTACTTAATGTACAAATGGACTGAAAACAGTATCTGAAAAGTAACATTTAAAATGCACACATATTTATAATATACTTGTCTGTTGGGTATGATGTGATGACTTATAGCATATATTAACGATTGTATTTGTTCATGGTATAATCTTAGAAAGTATTTGATGTTAGTACTAGTAACTCGTTTAGTCATTGCCGATAGATGAGTAACACATTCCAAGACATTCTTGCACTAATCTACTTGTGGACTGTTTTAAACGTCTATCCAACTATGCGCCGACTAAATTTTATTACATTGTTGTGTCTGTATCACGATTTTGTGCGAGATATGCTTGATTCACTGCCATAAACCTTGCAATAAACATGTTTTATACACAAGCATTTGGAGTTTTATCTCAGGGTTATGTAAATGCAGTACATATTTTATAAAATTGTATTGTCGGCAGCGTTGATGATATAACACATAGATTCAACAGCCACTGTCGTATATGTGCTTACATTTAATGTAAGACCCTGATAAGTTATTATATAATCTGACTATTTATTATAAACAACAAAATATACTACACTTAGTTTAAACCTATTTATTTTAGCTCGATTGCATCGAAAGCCGAAGGCTTATAGAGACACTCTCGAGTCCGTTTCCTGGGTAGAACCAGTACTTGGTGTCTTTGGGGGAGATCTTGAGAACGCTCCCAGTAAGGTTCGAACCCGGGACCTCCCGATCGCTAGGCGGACACCATATCCACTACGCCACCGCGACCTTTTATACTACACTTCATTATTTATTTCGGGAAAATTGTCATTTTTGTACAATTGTTCGTCATAGAATCGCGTTTTCACCAACAAAAGTTAGGTAATCATTAACTGACAAGTTGCTATGCGTATTAAATGCACAATGTTGTGTCATCTTGCAATAAATTGATAATTTATGTTATCTTAAACATTAAAGAAGCACCGAAGGACTGTTTGAAGTGCTGGCGGCATGTCATATTTTTAATGTGTTCCAGATAAGTTTGTGTAAATACAGGATAAATGAACTCTCAACCAAGAATATATGAGGGTAAATGTACACACATTCCAATATGTATGGGGCTAAATGTATTTTCAGTCGAAAAGTTAATATGGAAAATACTGAGCGTAAAAGTGCAAAATAATGCAATAACTTTGGTTGAATTATGCAGTAGATAATTCTTGACAGTACACAACGGTTTTAAATAATGAATGTGCTCACATTCAAACACTTTAACAGTCAGATATAATTTATGAGTCTAATTTTCATTTTCATGAATACGCAAACATTTTAAATTGTGTGCGCAAATGTACATCCTGATTTATATTCCATGAGGATTTTATTTTCTGTGTGTATCTTGGGATTTTCCACGCGTAAAATACTCGTGTATGCGCCTTATCTATTCGTCTGAGTTAATGTTCTAGATACAACCGACATAATGTTCTAGTTATAAACGACATCATGTTCTAGTTACAACCGACATAATGTGCTAGGTACAACCGACATAATGTGCTAGTTACAACCGACATAATGTTCTCGTTATAACTGACATAATGTTCTAGTTACAACCGACATAATGCTTTTTCCTGACGATGTCAATAAAAAGGCCCTTTATCTTTACAAGCAGGCCAGGTTATGACGACGACAATAAAAACATATCTGACTTATACTAATTTCTGAAGTACATCTAAGCAAGAAGCGACGTATGTCAGTTTGATACATACATTCACACACAACATCTGGAGTAGTTTAGAAAAGGACCAATACAACATTGAAAACCAATACCAACTCTTCTCACTGTTAGCTGCCTATCAAAATGTTAATTTATTTTTCATGTTTGTTTGTTCCTTTATATAGTTTATATTTTTTCCGCTCTGTATTAAAACGTTGTGATGTGTTACTAATATACATGCAAGTTCCACTTATTATTTCATTCCTTAATGATTTTTTATGAGCGACCTTCAAATATTATCTGTCAACTCCAGAGGTCTTTCAATATTTAAAAGACACAATATGTGACATTTACTGCCTATAGGATACGCATTTTATTATCGATCAGAATAAAACTATTTACTCAGAATGGGGGGCAGAATGTTTGTTGAGTTATGGCTCTTCTAATTACCGAGGTGTCGCAATTCTTTTTTCGAAGTGGCTTGAATATAAAATACATAATGTACATTATGACGACTTTGGTAATTATATTATTTTAGATGTGAATGTTGGTAAAACTAGACTCACAATTGCCTCCATATACGGGCCAAACTCTGACAACCCAGATTTTTTTATCGATGTTTTTCATATTATAGACATTATTGAAAATGATTCCTACTTAGTTTGTGTTAACTTTAATTTAGTTCTAGACCCGAGTTTATATTATGATAACTACAAATCAATAAATAATAATAACTCAAGGGCATGTATATTGAATTATATTGAAGAACGTGATCTGACCGACCCTTTTAGACATCTGTATCCTAATACTTGACGATATACTTGGAGACGAACCAACCCAATACAACAAGCCCGGCTTGATTTTTATCTTATCGTCACTTTATTGCCAGCCATAATGTTGGTATATCTTCCAGTTACCAATCTGATCACTCGATTGTAATGATGACTTTTAAATTTACTAATTTTATACACGGACAGGGATTGTGGAAACATAACAATATGCTTTTACGTGATATTAATTACATTAACACAACAAATAACACAATTACAGAAATCAAACAACAGTATATGTTACCCGTTGACAATCAAGTTAACATCGAAGCAATACCAAATCAGGAAAGTCAGTTTTCAATAGACGATCAACTTTTTCTTGATACTGTGTTAATGGAAATTAGAGGTAAAGCAATTTCATATAGTTCGTATAAAACGAAATCGCGTAACAATCGCGAAAATATATTAAAACTTGAAATTGAAAAACATATAGAAACCATGTCCGAGAGTAACTTGCAAAATATGGTTGAATTGAAAGATGAACTTAGAAAAATTCAGGATGAACAATTAAAGGGGGCCATTATAAGATCGCGAGCCGAATGGATACAATATGCAGAAAAACCATCGAAACTCTTTTGTAATCTTGAAAATGATAATGGAATTGTTTTGGATAATCAGGCTGACATTTTAAAAGAAACGGCCTTGTTCTATAAAACCCTGTATTAAATCAATGATAATACCGACATTGATGATGATCTTAATCTTTTTATCGCTGATATATACATACCAAAATTATTACATGAAGAATCTAAACAGTTAGAAGGGCCAATCACTTTAAACGAAGCTTTCGATTGTTTTAAAACATATGGCAAATAATAAAAGCCCCGGCTCATCCGGTTTTACTATTGACTGTTTTAAAGCTTTTTGGCCAAAATTGGGCATGTATGTCTGTAGAGCACTTAATCACGCATTTGCAAGCGGTAAATTGTCTATAACCCAAAGACTGGGGATAATTACTTGCATACCTAAGGGTGATAAACCCAGGCAATTAAAAAAAAACTGGCGCCCAATAACTCTGTTAAACACTGTATATACAATTGGTTCTGCGATTAGGTTAAAAATAGATATTTATAAAATAATCAATAACGACCAAACTGGTTTTATCAAGGGTCGGTTCATAGGAGAAAATAGACTAATTTACGACATACTCAAATACACCGAGGAAAATGATATTCCCGGTCTTCACCTACTTATAGATTTTGAAAAGGCATTCGATTCCCTGTCATGGCCATGTGTTAACGAAACTCTCTTATGGTTTAATTTCGGTCCTGACATTAGGAAATGGTTTGATGTTTTATATAAAGACGGCATTTCAGCGGTAACGCAGTGTGGGTTTTTATCTGATTTTTTTTCAAATACAACGTGGTTGCCGACAAGGTGATCTCCTAAGTTGCTGTATATTTATCCTATGCGCCAAAAATTTATCCATTAAGCTCAGGTAAAACCCCAAAATTAAATGAATCAAAATAAACGATATGGAATATAAGTTGTCGCAATTTGCTTATGACACATCTATACTCCTGGATGGCTCTGCTGAATCTCTTAATGAAACATTAGATGTATTGTCGCATTCCTCATTGCACTCCGGTTTGAAAGTTAATTTTGATAAAACCAAAGAAGTTTGGATAAAAGGCATAAATTCAGCTCCGAAAGTATAAAAACTCAATGGAAATTAAAATGGAACCATCATACTTTTGATATGCTTGGTTTGACTTTTCACATTGACCTTGACAATATGTTAAAAATTAATTATATGGACAAATAGTCCAAAGTAAAAACATTACTTAAAAATTGGTCAAGGAGGATATTAACGCCCTTGGATGAATACAAGTAATAAAAACGATTGCTTTACCAGTGCTAAATCATCTTTTTGTTGCACTTCCTAATCCGCCGCATAAAACATTGGCATAGTTAAATGATCTATTTTTTTTATTTTGTGTGGAATGGGAGGTCAAAAGTTAACAAAAATGTACTTACAAAAGAATATACTGAAGGAGGTTTTAATATGATCGACGTTTTTTCATGCCTAATTTCTTTAAAGTGTTCCTGGATCCGTAGAATATTCACCGGATATGGTAAATGGATCAATATTGTAAAAATGAAAAAAGACCTTGACAAATTATATAACTGTGGTCTACACTATCCTGTAAACCTAATCAATAAAATAGGTAATGACTTTTGGAAAGATACACTACAATCTTTTGTTGATTTCCGCACAGCAGAAACATTTTTTAAAAAAAGTACATATTGCAAAATCCAATATTATATAACCCTGACATTAGAATTGGTTATAAAAGTGTATTCTTCAAATCATGGTTTGAAAATGGCGTACATTTCATTCGAGATTTGATCAGTAATTATGAAGTTTTGAAATTGTATACGTATGAAGAATTTTCTAAAATATATAATTTATGTCCAAACTACTTGCTTTTTCTGGGTATTGTAAAGGCAGTAATACAATACTTGAAGAGGGTTAGCTTGTTTGATAAAACATTTGTTCTAGACCAGAGTTTTATAATATGATTTTGTTAAACCATTTGTCCCCCTTCACTTGCAATCCATGTTAACAAATGCACAAGGAACTCGACCCATGTATAATATATTAAAAATGAATGAAACTTAACCAACATGTATATCAAAATGGGCGAGCACTTTTCAGAATATTGAAAATAAGGACTGGCAACATATTTTTAAAATGCCCTTTTATATAACTAAAGATTCTAATCTACAATGGTACAGTATAAAATTATACACCGAATTATAGGTACAAATTCTTTTTTATTTAAAATCCATTACAAAACGTCAGCCGAATGCTCCTTTTGTCAAAACGTGTGCGAAACATACTTTTGGGGACTGCAAATACGTAAATAAATTCATTTCAGAATTGTTTCAAGGATGTAAAATTGTTGCAGATCTCATTAACGCACCTTTTTTTATTAGAACAAAAAAATACAAATGATCCTTGGAATATATCTTTCCTTCTCACTAAAATGTTTATTTATAATTGTAAAATGAATAAAACATTACCTTCTGTTAAGGCTGCAAAGTCTTATTTTTCTGTACACTATCATTTTCTGAAATAAATAAATATGTTACTCTTATATTTAATGTGTACCATCACTTGAGCACTGAATATATATTTTATATGTTGTGGACGACACTTGTTTATGTTATACATGTAAAATTGTGCATGCATTTAATGAATAATGTACGGTGTGGAGGGGGATGCCTCGACCCCCACACATCTATTACGAGGATAATAAACTAAATGGAAAGGAAAAAAAAAATCTTCTCACTCAGATATGCTTTTTATGAGCGTTGGTACGCAAAGCATTTTAAAAACAAATTATTTTGAACAAAAACGTTAGTTTAAAACCTTAAATGCATTTAAAACGTACCTGAAAGATAATAAAAAAGACCGGCATCACAATAAAACAAAACTATCAATGTTTAGGTGTAGAAATATTGTTGCTTTTGCAAAACAGGCAAAATAACATGTCAAATAGCTTCTGGTACATTAAGTTCAGAACACGTGATTCAAGCATTCTCCAAATTCTAATTGCTGACTTTACTTCATCATTGTTTAGGGTATGTGCACAGTACAACAGTGCCGCAATAATAGCCCAATTAATACAAATGTTCGCATTCCACGATGGTGATTTATGATTATATGTCCTATCTTGGACTGGCAGGCAAGCTCGTTCTAAAAATAGTGGCCGCGTAAAACACAGACCTGTTAGAACATAAATTATGTTAATCACTCGCTATTTGCTTATTTAACTACGTACGCGGAGGTACAGTTAAGAAATCTAGTCGCAAATGATGAAGAGGTTCGCATATGGACGCGCATTTTCTTTATATATATATATTTTCATCGACTTTTTTTACAGCGACAAATTTAACAAAAGTTTATTCATATCCCAATGGCTGAAGCAGATACGTTTTATTTCAAAATAGTGTAGAAAGATAAAATAAATATGTTCAGCAATCTTCTCATGAACAATTACAAGTAATATGATAAATCATAAAAACATTAGGTTCTTACTTTATGAAAGTTTGTACAAATTAAAAAATATTGTCTTTATTCAAAATTGATGTACACTATTGTATTTTTATAAGATGATTTGATCTGAATGTAATAAAGCTGCGCCTATATGTAAACTTGAAAATTGAGTCCTATAAATACTACACAACAGACTTAATTCTTCACAATAACTCTACAAAGTGTTGAAATTGTGCAGTCGCACAAATGGTCCTCAATATGTCATAATTATTCGTGTGTCCCCTATAAGTTTGCATGTTGTGTACTGTGTCTACAGTAAAGCACTAGTCGCATTTGATATCACGTAATGTTGATCACTGCCTTTATCAAACGTGTTGCAAGGCTGGATTTAGAGGAGATGTAATGTCCTTCGTCCGGATATTATGCAATACATACCGATACTGATTCATTCTTGCTCTTTACAATCGTAGACATGTTCATGCAAATTACTCTCCAGGTTCACGTGAAATGAATAAAAGGTATATATTCGTAGAGCTGCAACGATTCTTTTCAATGCATCGATCGATCGATTGTTAATGGCCCGATTCAATTGTGTTGTTTTTTTCAAAGATACGGACAAAACTCTACGAATACGCTCCTTTAAATGTGATAAAACAGTACTTGAGGACTCATGATGGTCAGCTACACAGTATTACATCATCATATCTCTAAGAAATAAGACAAAGCTCGAGTATTCCGCTGGTACGTGTTAACCGATATTTCTCTAAAGAGTGAGTCTGTGTCTGCAACAATGTAGTTTGTTTTTATCCCGAGTTTTATGATCTCGTAGTCTATAAATTTTGGTAAGGCCAGGACTTTTTGATTTTACGGTTTACAAAACCGGCGAACATAAATTTTCCGAAAGTGAAAAAAATATATAAATTATAATTACGACTTTTTTTTTACCGATGGGGGACGAAACGTTCAAATTTTCGAAATATTTTGAGTACGAATATAATAATTTGCTCGGTAAGTCCGTTTACTTCCGTGAAACTGCTTTTTGTATTTGACGGTATCACACCATGATTGCCGATCGAGATCAACAAATTGTTCCGGAATTTCACATACAATTTTTTTAAGCAAGGCGTCCGCCGTTGTTTATGTACATGTATGCCATGTAAAACCCGTGTTTTCTACAAAAGAGTGCGAAATGTCTGTTGAAACACGACGTCACGTTCCACGCATGGAAAGCGTGCGTGTACCGATCATGTGCTTTACTAAATACAGGTCTTTAAAGACATTGGGTGTCCTGGTTTCCCGTCAAAGGAATGTTAAACCCATGCATGATTTTTGCAGGGAGAAATCCCGTTATTGTGGTCAGTGAAGTGTTTCAAGTTTGAGGGTCGTCTCATAAATCTGTACTAGTATCCAAAATTGAACAAAAATATTGGTACAGCAAATGGAGAAAAAATAGGTAAATTATTAACAAATTGGCGTGGTTTTTCCATGCAAATTTACTTATTGGTGGACAAAAAATTAGCAAGTGATTTTTAGTTCGTAAATTTTTGATTTTATTATATATTGTAAACTTCTAATAATGTTCAACATGTTTCATAGACGGCCTTTAAAATGACTTGTCCATTTGATGACAGTTAATATTACCGTTAGAAGTACAGTTATTCATGGAAAGAATGAAACATGAGAAAATCAAGACTGTTTTTAACAATAGAGTCACATTTGTCTTTAACATTTGACGCGCAGGCACGATGTGCACGAGGAAAATTTCCCGCCCTTTTTGCAAGAACAAAGCATGTTATAATATAAATATATTTTAATCAAGATCTTTACAATTCACCAATTATCCAGTCAGTACTATGTTCAACAGCTGTAACGATTAAAACAGTGTTAAAACACTAAATACATGCCCATATGAACATAATTAATCGAATAAAAAAGTCTCCATCAGTAGATCGAGTGTAACCTAAAGATTCGAGAACGACGAGAATAGTGGGTTTGGACATGACGTCACTGTGCGAATGTGATGCG
Source organism: Congeria kusceri (assembly GCA_027627225.1). Lineage (NCBI taxonomy): Eukaryota > Metazoa > Mollusca > Bivalvia > Myida > Dreissenidae > Congeria > Congeria kusceri. The sequence continues at coordinate 30,707,697 of CM051039.1, read as the reverse complement.
CACTGGACATAAACATCCGGAAAAATCATTACTTTCAGTTTCGCAACAACAATGATGCTTTTGCTTTTAAAAGGCTAGAGGTATGCCGTTCAAACGGTGATGTTTCGTTTATTTCATTTCGTTTAAACTTGTACAAAAAATTGAAAACATCTTAGCCTTAAATTTAATAGCTAAAACGCACCAGATAACGTCATTTGACACATGCCGCAAAAAAAATTGACGTACGGAGGGGATACCCCTCCCTAACCCACCCCTCTCGGGACGGGGACGCCAAAAAAAATCCTGTGGAAGGCAGTGGATGTATATTTTCAGGTGGCATTTGTAACAAATAATATCATTAGTAACAAGATCTTCTTGGGGCACATCGAAACGAGGATGTGGGGACAGACAGCTTTGTCTCGTATACACTTAAAAGAGAAAGTCATGGTTGCATTTTGTTGATGATATATATTTTCGCGACACAATGAGAATTTCTTATTTGCCTTGTATTTTGTTTCTGTCACAAATGTAATTCAATAATTTAACACACACTAGCAGTTCAGTTTATATCTGATAAATTTCATATATACATGAAGATTTAGCATTTACACAGAGTTGAATATTTAAAACAGAAATATGTTAAAACTAGTTTCTCATTTTTAATAAGAATTCAGACTTAATAAGAATCCAGACAATTAACGTCATATTATTTGGACTTTTCTCTTGATATATGTTTTTCGAGACCTCACGGCAATTATTTTCAAAATTTGCATTGTGTGGTTAGATTAAGCTCATTTTTGCAAGGTCTGTGTTCGGGCAGTTGTGGATTCCAGTCCTGCACAGGTTAACTCGTCTTCTTTTAAAAAGGCATCTCACTTTACATTTTATAAATCCATTCAAGTATACAACTTTGTGGTAAAATCAATTTTAATGATGCCGTTAAAATATATGCATCTATTACACTTATTTACTCTGTAAAATTCATAAATACAAATGGTTAAACTGCATATAAAACATTGGTGTAATAAAACAGTTTATACCATGTTTGACGTCTTATTCTAACTTCACATAATAGTGTGTTTTAATGTTGATATTGTTATTAATTATAAATTGCTAATGGGAAATCGTTCGTTGTGTTAAGATTTGAACCCATTTTTTTTTTTTCGACCTGCCAGTGGACATGTTCCCCAAAATTGTTGTAAACCAGAAAATAAAAAAGGACTGGCCTAATGCGTTTTAAACCAACGATATGTCTATCCATTTCACGTAGAGGGGATTCGTCTGTGTTTTGGAAGACAATAGTTTTAATATAGATAATTGTTTTTACTATACACGTATTTATTACTTGCTAAATAGAATGCTATTTATACGTAGACAGTGCTAGATGTTCACTCTTGCTTAACTGAACGCATATACCTATACAACAGATTTAGAACCATCTGATTTTCAGGTTTATCAAGCAAACATATGCATTTCATTTGTACAGGTGTTAGAATATAATATGATAAAATGTATGTTCCTCATTTCGTATATAAGATTCTATATGCGATACTCATCTGTGTCTTTATTTTGATATATTCCTATCCAAAGGGCATTTGAAGAATATCTGGTCGTGTTTTGTATTTTGTGTTCGTACGTACTTTATTTGTAAATTGAGTGACATTCTGCCTCGAAGAATTATTATCAATATGTTTTGCACTAAAATTGGTCATTGAAATACCAAAACTAACCTATTTATATGTTATAACTAGCAAAATCAACAATGCAAAACAACAATAAAAATGTCTATTTTACATGTCACATTAGGGAACATACTATGGATGGTAATTATTGGGAATGACTGCTCTGCAATTTGTATGCGGAGAATTTGTTTAGACATGCTATTTATTGTTCTTGGACGCTTTCACAGCGAAACAAAACATATGTATACGTCTCTGGCAGACAAAACATACATACAAATAGTACTTATTTGAATGTACTTGTGCATGCACTTGAATGTATTCGATGAAGTGGTGAACTTTGTCTTTGTACGTTTTGTTCTGATATATTTATTAACTTTCAAAATTGAAAAGAATGTTTGTAAATACTTTGTATAATATTTATAATGCTGGCTGACAAAAGCTATATACTATAGATTATATATTTCCATGGGATTGTCTAAGTAGGAATAGTGATGGGATTTACTTTCAATTTGATGCAAAATAACATTTGTGATTTGCCAAAGCGTATTCTGAGCAAGCTATAAAAGATAAAATTTATTTTCACTAACTTTAGTTGAATGGTTTACTACGGCTATCCACATACTGTAGAAAACATGTGCACAATAATTGCTGTGATTATAATGTTGTGTCGCGCGTTGTATGCGAGATATTCTTTATCCAGTACATAAACATTGCGATAAACATATTTAATTCCAGCATCTGGAGTATTATTCAATAGATATGTTCCTATAATCTGAGACATTTGCTTTTGCAAATCGATTTAACAAATACCACATCTTACGAGTCTCATTTTAGTCCGGATCTTTTCTTGTAAAACTCACATATATGTGTGTCGATTATTAATTGCATTACAAACAACTACAAATATATGTACAACCACACAATAGTTTTATTGCTTTGTGCGCGCTATACTTGTTCTTTCAGTGCAATTGAACGTCAGGCGACCACTTTTTCACAACATGTAAATACTATCGACAGCATGCATGTATAATCGACAACATTTATATTCGATCGACAATGGATATATTTGAGTATCAACTGATCTACATTTTAAAACTTTCTTTAAATGCCGACCATCAACATAACATTTTATCTTTTCGATAATTATTTGCAGGTCAAACCAATACGTTAAGTTTAGTTTTAGTTTAATTCTATTGTATTGCTTTTCAAATACAAACATACATTGACAGTTTCACAACATTAACAAACCTACATTGGGCAGAAAAAGTTTATATTCAGTTTAGGTGTGACCAGCAAAAGGGTTGGGTCGCAAGTTTTCGCACCATTAGAAATCGACCCTTCCCAATATATGAAGTGAAATATAAGTTGTCAATCCACAGACACACTGATGTTAAAATGTGTTCACGTACTTAGAAACAAATAAAATGTATCCCCTTTTGGACATTCCATATAAAACCTGAACATTGCAGTTTGTCAATTAAACTGTTGTAAACTTATGCTTTACGACCGTATGATTGGTTGAGTTATTATTAGAATGTTGGAAGGTCGCCTATTTAAACAATGATACTATAGTGCAATTATTAGTTTCAAGTTACAACAGTGACTTAACACTTTATAGCTGGGTGATTGAAGTTGTTTACCTTTTTGAAACAAAACCATGAAACTTACAGTGATTTTTGCTCTCTTTTGTGGAGCTGGTAAGATGAAGTTTTTATTTTTATTACTTTTATATATCAAACACAGAAATAGTATCAACGAAAATGTTAACTGAGGTCAATTAATGAACTTGTGGATAATACCAAATGTCAAACCATCAATGGAACTCTTGTAGTTTGAACATGCAGATGTTCCAATTCGCACAAAAATATCTTAAATTTGCTGAAACTTTGCATTTATGCGTGTTAAGGGTTTGCCTATAGAAATGGTACACGCAATTCGTACCAGCACAGATTGTTTCCGAAATACTTGTATGTTGTTAATGAAACAGTGTATTGCGCTTGTACTCCGTAATTTAGAAGTGTATTCATTAATTAATTTATTTTTTATTAATTAATAAATAAATTAATAAATACAATTAATTTATTAATTAAAAAAATTATTTAGTTAAAAATTGTTTATGTTCACATTTGATATATACCCTTTTGTTAGTTGAATTATTGTTGTGCCAGATGACATTAATGTGTTTTTTTTTATTTTTGTTATCATGATATAATAGATGTTTTGTAGATGATACTGATTTAGTAATATGTTTGACTATTATTCATGAAGATCCTTTTAATTGTTTGTTAACTTTCGAATTACATGTTGTTACTGGTTATCCTCCCAGTACATTGTTAAATTTAGATAACAATGTTTAATGAATTTATTATTGTTTTAGTAAATGTTTTACCAGATGCATTTATAAATGTATGCTGCTCAAAATGTTGCTACTCAGTAATATATTTTGCGGATGGAAAATATGTTGCTCCTGAGTTTGCTATCGGTTCAGTAAATTTGTAATTTGTATACCAGGTGACATAACTGTTGTCCGCAAATGTGCTCTAATGTCATTACTTATCTATCCGGAAGAAGGCAAAGCAGACCGAAAAAGCGTATACTTTTCAAAGCTGTGTATGCTGTCGTTTCCTGTTTTCGTGCAACACAGAGTCATGTCATTTTCCCGATGACATTTTTGGTAATTGGACCACAGCCACCATGGGCAGACTGACAATAACCAAGACAACGTTGCACACAACTGCTTCCTCGTTAATCCCGTTAGCACAGACGTTTGAATGCAAAGAAAACTTCACGTTCAACGCCAACGCAACTTCGTTTGTTTTAAATGGAGATTCGTTCTTTAATACTTCTACTTCATTTCAATGACGTTTACATTGACTAACATTTATTTTAGAACAGAGGCGAAACTATCACAAATTCAGTTTAATTCAATTCTCCTTTAAATACTGTAAACACATGACCCATTTACCAATATTTAATAACTAAGTCCTAATTACGAGATACTATCTCTAAATTATGACATACTATCTCCCAATTAGGACGTAGTATCTCCTAATTAGTACTTAGTTTTACCTTACTATGTGATAATGGAATACAACAATAATTTAGACTGTGGCACTAGAACGCTTCCATAGTGACTTGTTAAAACCGGAAAAATATTTTGACACAAGGCGATTGACGATACGGTCAACAACGCGCACAAAAATATAGTTATATACGTATGTATATTCGTACAACAAAATACATTGATTTCCTTTCTTCCGGGACAAAACAAAAGACGTAAGACTCTCGAACCTGATGGCAACTAGGTGGAGTAAACTTACGTTTGTTTTGTCCCATCATCGGGTGTGTTATACAAAAAAGCCCCGTTAAATACTGTTTACTTTTTGCAACACTCCTTTTTAATCATAATAAGCGTCAAATAAAACAAATGGATCTGATATGCATTAACCTTAAACAACAAAGTTCAACAAGTCTCGTAGTATAGCTTTTCGAAGACTCGATAGTTAAATTTAAACTTTGCTTTTGAACGCTAACTTAGAATTGTATGTATATTTATATTGGCAGGGACGGTACAGACGAGTTATGCGCCATGTCCGGTGCATCTTATAGGCATACACTCATTATTGGCAGGGACGGTACAGACGAGTTATGCGCAATGTCCGGTGCATCTTATAGGCATACACTCATTATTGGCAGGGACGGTACAGACGAGTTATGCGCCATGTCCGGTGCATCTTATAGGCATACACTCTTTTTACTATATTAAAGATTCACAGACCGAGGACTCTCGTCAAACAAGACAAGCTACCTCGAGTCATGCGAACATCAGAATCGATAGTCGTAACAGATACAAGTTGTAAAGCAAATCCATTTTCAACAGGTTCAAGGCATGTAATTATGTTATGTTTCATATCACCGAATGTATCAAAATGAAACATTTAAGACTGTATTTACTAAAATGTATTACTTTATTGTGTTTTTTTTTTGTTTTGTTGTTGTTACTGTGCAATTTTTAACTGTGTTTTGTTTAAACTATGTGATATATGAGAACACAGTGGACTGTTATGTTTTTTATCCGTTGTCCCTCTTTAACGTTGTATGCCTGTGGGAATACACGTATCATTTCAAATTGTCAATCACTATTCAAACAAAAACAAATAGTCTTTAATTACTTGTAATTATACAGATGTACACACCTTTTGCTCATAATTTGAATAACGAATGCTTTATTTGCTGTTTCAGACAAATACTGTTTTGCCATTTATTTACTACTCTTTTAAGTCTGACTTAACAAGAAACATTATTGCTCAATGTTGGTATAATTTCTATTTCAATGCAAACTTTTTAATATCCTATCAAGTCGGGAAGCAGTTAGGCTGCTTGTTCAGTGGTCCCCAGAGCAACAGAAGCGACGATTTCATAACTGTTATGTACAACAGGGACATCAATGCATCTCAGCCATTATTCTGCATAGTGAGATAATACATTTAAGACAATTGCACATTTTATAGCAATGATATAATACTGGGATTGTTCCTATAACAAAAATATAGATACGTCCCCAGCGATGTTTGTTTTAGCCTTAGAGAAAAAAGTGATGTTAATTGTATACAATCACGTACGTCAATAATCTTCTCTAAAGCAAGAATATTATATTAAGTCTATGGGTATTGCTGCTCTTAAACATGTTTTCTATTTGCTTTCTACATTTACATTTGCATAGCATTATATGCTTAGTAATTAACTGCATTTGCGGTGCGATAAATTTCATGCACATTTGAATGTTTGATATATATATTGTGTACTATCATCGGTAATTCGTGAAATAACACATATAATGTTTTTTTGAATATTATCCACATTTATCACAACTTGGCTCAATTAAGAATACTAATACCCGACTGGCATTTCGTGATCATCGGTCCCTTTATTAGCCTAGTTATGTTTTTTGTCTAAATGCTTAAAACTGTAATGGTTTAGTTATTCGTGTGCTCCTTTTATATCATATAGACAATGTTCTTTTCTGAAGGCCCGACACACATACATCTGCACACTCGTTTATCGCCTTTCCATGTTTCAATTCAATTGTCATGAACAGCACGAACATCACCGTAGCTAGCATGTAGACAAACGTTTGTGTTCTAGGACAGACTGCGTTCTTGATTCCATCATCTGGGTTCCGACTTGTTCTATACGGGGACTGTTAAATTACATATATTACAATATATAATATAAACAAAATGGCATGTGCTATGTTCTTTAAAGGAACTACCACCTACTGTATACAGTTCGAGGAAATGTAGATAGTTCGAGTTTCCTGACCGTTTTCTTTTTCCTTCAGATTCGTGTGAAGAAGATGCTCAAAACGACGAAAACAATGAAACAACATCGCCGAGCACCGATGACCACACATCATCATGGAGCACGGGAGACCATGCAACGTTTACGCAGTCAGTTACGCATGAACACAACAATACTAATACAACCATGGATGCGGTCAATGGCAAAACCAGTAATGAAGTAAATTGCAAATGACGTGAGCAACCTTTCTTGGTCGTTGTCGTTTGCACGTTTATTTGGACCCTTGACATATGTGGATTCGTGTTGTAACGCAACCCTGTCGGCCAATAGTACGCAATAGAACAAGACAACCTCTATTTACCTTTTCACTTACCGTTTCATTACAAAACTGAATCAAAATTACACGCAAGGTCAACTCAAAATTCTATAACAAGTTATATAACTGGAAACTAATGTCCTAGGTAATTCATTTATTCATACAACAGTACTGGTGTTAAATTCGGTATCTCAAAGATTCGGAAAGTCAAGGTCCATTGGCTGAACTACACTGAACTTTATAATTGACTTCTCATTATCGCATTCATTCAATCATAAAATGTTGTACAATTTGTGTAAACAATGATATTACATAAATGCTAAGGTGTTTTACTAATACATTTCATGGTGCATATTATGTATCTATGTACATGTCCAAAATTATTATAGTTTCTGTGATCTTTGTTTGAATATGTAGTGTATCTTAGCCTGTGATTTTTTTGCTATGTATTTGGTACTCTTACTATATTTAATACACGTTTGGCCAATTGTTTCAATTACAATACCAATATTACTAGCATTGCTACTTTAATATGCATTTTAATCCAATCATTGTGCGTTAATTAACGAAACATAAACAGTGTTGTGCGATAACGCGTACATTTGTAGTATTTGACATCATTTTGTTCAAAATTTACTTTCGTCAGTTGTTGATGTGTGTGTCATTTAGTGTTTCTTTCGCGAATTTGCAAAAGGAATGCATACATTAATTGACTAAATATAATAACAGATACAAATACGTGCCTGTGTTGAATAAAGATAAGTTTGTTTATCTGATAAACACGAATATTTAATTAATATATAACAAACCTTACATACCAGATGTATTTCGAGGGAAATACCTTCCAATTCATATAACTAATAAGATTTAATTAAGGATTGAAATTAATTTTGGCTGTGTTCATGCGATTATGAACGCAATGGTCAAACTGGCAAATCCATGATGCGCGCTAGCATTTGGGATGATTTCATAGCATTCCTTCATATTATTTTTGTTTAACATGCATTTTATTGCCATTCTAAGAGAAATATCACGCACAGCAGTTTTCTTATCGGAACAGCGAAGTACGATTAATAAAATAGTTCCCTACAAAAATGTCATTTTCTCCTTATTTTACATTCAATTTTCTGCGACAAATAAAATTTAATGTAAACATTATGTGTCATAACATTTTTATTTTCCTTGCGTAAATCATATCGCTACAAAAATAAAAAAAAGTAACTTAAACAAATGCAAAAATACCTGTGACATCAAGAAGAACTGCTATTTCGGCCGGTATAGCCAACAAGCACCAAACATTATTAATGCTTTAGAAAAATTAATATAAAATATTGGTACTTTGTTAGCAAGACAGTAAATCCACATCTTGAATACTTCTATACCACAGTTTAGTTCTGACACTTTGAAAACACACAATTCCTAGGCTGAGATTTAAACAGATCCTGGATATTCCTGTTTTATTATTGACACAACAGATGGACACTTACATGCTTTTAAATGCTTTAAATCCACACCATATATCCAAATTTTCACTTGGCAAGAAAAATGCATTTTTTATTATTGTACATGTTAAACAATTCATCATTATTAACTGTGTATAAATGCACAATAAATTAGACGATCTAAATGCATATAGCAAATAGACACATCAATGTGAAATCATATCCATTTTAAAGCTACGTTCCTGAACCGATTATACGTCATGGAGATTTTCTGTGGTCGCTTCTAAGAAAAGTAATGTTTACCTAAAATACCATAACATGAACATATTACTTGCTAGCGAAATGGCTTTGTTTAATAATAACTCTTGTACACCTTGCATGATAGAATACTATAAAGCAAAAGTGAAAAAAATGTCATATTGATTTTTGTAGAAGAAGAACTTGAACGAAATGTTCATGTATATTCATTATAAAAACATTTAATCAAACGTCAACAATAAATGCAAAAAAGAGTAACATTGAACAGTATAAGACATCTTAGTTCATGTAAATATTGTTGTCGAAATATAATTTGCATAAAAATAGGACACACAGATATTACTACGCCGGTGATAAGGCATTGTTTATACGATTATGAATGCATACCCCTTCCATATTAAAATGCCTATGCAATGTAAATATATGTATATTAATAAGCAAGTATAATTGAAACTATTTTGATAATTGAAATGATACATATCTATGCATTTCAAATGTTGACAACAACTAACAATATTTGTTTAATTTAATTGAACTTGCATTTGAATATTACAAATTGTAGTTACGATATCTAACTTTTAATATCATTGTTTAATTTTGAGAGTTTATATGCAAGAATTATATATCTTAAAATATAGTTGCTTATTACAAATAATACATGCATATGTGTTATTAATTTCGTACTTAGTTTTGATCATGACTTTGTCCAGATGGTATTG
>CM051039.1:30675500-30693000 GCA_027627225.1 Congeria kusceri | reverse complement strand
CCCAGCATACATTTTGATGGCTTGATGGTCAATTGTGCATTACGCAGCCTTTACAGAACAGTTCTTACGTCTCTTAGATGTCTCTCGAAGTCCTCTGAATACGTGATTATGTCGTCAACAAAGCTGTCCGTAGTCGGTAGTCCTTCCAAAACGTAGCGCATCATTTTCGTGAACGTGGCTCCTGAATTTACTAGCCCGAATGGCATACGTTTGAATTCAAACAGACCAAATTCCGTTATGAAAGCAGTGAATTGCTGCGAATCCTCGCTCATCGGTATTTGCCAGTATCCCTTCGCCAGGTCCATTTTGGAAAAGTATCGCCCTTTCTGCATTTTCTGGAACATGGCATCGGGATTCCCGATGGGTTCTGCATCGAATTTAGCAATCTTATTGATTTTTCTGTAATCAACACAGAAACGGTAATCGCCATCCCTTTTCTTCACCAATACAACTGGTGAGGCATAAGCTGAGTTAGACTTTTCTATTATGCCTGCTCGGAGCATCTTCTCAACTTCGCCTTTAATTTCCGCTTTCACAGCATGTGGTACCGGGTACGCTTTTGTCCTTACCGGGACATTTGATGTTAAAACAATCTCGTGTTTGAGAACCTTGGTATTCCCAGGCACATCGGTTATTACATCACTGTATTCACTAACCAAGCGTCTCAGCATCTGCTTTTCAGTCTCGTTCAATTCGGGGTTGATGTTCACATTTTCAAATCCCTCATGTGGTTCTAATTCAGGTAGCTCGACTCTTACTTCTCTTGAGGGCAATCGGTTTTCGTTTTCAACATCACTGTCATCTACAACGAGTGCCTGGAGCACGTTGACTTGCGTCTCCCTAATCTTTTCGCTGTCCTCCAGTTGGCCCCCTTTCTCTCGCTCTACAAACTTCTTCAGCATGTTCGCGTGGTACTTTTTTAAATTGCCATTCATTTCAATTATGTAGTTTCTATCATTGACCTTTTCTTTTATCTCAAACGGCCCCTTCCATTGCATCAGGAGCTTGTTGTTATCTGTTGGAAGTAGGAGCAAGACCAGGTCACCGACAGCAAAACTCCTCATCTTTTTGCCTTTATTTGCGTATATTCGGTACCTTGCACTCGCTTTTGCCAAGTTTTCATGTGCTAGTCTCATTGTTCCATCGAGTCGTTCTCTCAAGTCCATCACGTACTGGAAAGTCGTCTTCGTCTCTGTGTCACCAGTTTCTGAGGTCCATATTTCTTTCAAGACTGTGAGTGGCCCACGCACTGTCCTCCCGTATATAAGCTCAAACGGCGAGAAACCTAAGCTCTCCTGTTCGCTGTCCCGGTAAGCAAATAGAAGTGCCGGGATGTACCTATCCCATTCACGTGGCTGGTCCTCGCACATCTTCCTCAGCATAGACTTAAGGACTCCATTGAATCTTTCGACCAGGCCGTTACACTGTGGGTGGTATGGGGTGGTCGTCAGCTTTTTTATGTCTAGTAGTCTGCATATTTCTTTCATGAGATCAGAGACAAACTGTTTGCCTAAGTCGGTTAGCATTTCGTTGGGTAGACCTACCCTGCTGAATATCTCTAGAAGTGCTTCCGCTACTGTTTCGGTGTCGATTCGCTTCAATGGCACAGCCTCTGGGTAACGTGTGGCATAATCTACGACCGTCAGGATGAAAAGATGCCCCCTTTCGGTCGGTGGGTTGATGGGTCCTATCAGATCGATGGCAACCCTGGCAAATGGAGTGTCAATCATTGGCATTTCTCCTATTGGTAGCTGTTGCACTTTTTCCCTTGGGAAATGTTTTTTGGCATACCCCGCATGATTGGCAGTATCTTCTTATATCTGCGCATACCCCTGGCCAGTAGAATTCAGCAGATGCGGTCTGTTGTCTTCTTTATACCCAGGTGACCTGACATCAGATTGTCATGCCCAAAACTTAGGACGTGCTTCCTGTACATTTCTGGAACAACGAGCTGTTTAACAATTCCACCACATTTGTCGGCTTTCTGATAAAACCGATAAATGATGTCACCCCTCTTCTCAAACCATGCTCCTCCCCCAATCTCATATGTCCTCTTCTCGCCCTTTTCAACTCGACTGCGTAAGCCCTCCAGGGTACTGTCTTCCCCTTGCTCCTTGCTTATATCCTGTTTACTGATGTCGACCAAACTGGTCTTGACGTTTAGTGGCTTGGTTCCTCTGCATGCCTTCTCTTTTTGGGCCCTTGTTTGTACCCCAAGCCCGACATGTGTCTGCTCCAACATTCCTTCTGCTACACTGTCTTTTGCCGTAGCATTCACTGCTTCCGTTCCTTTGTCCTCTCTTATAATTCCAAGATCCTTTACACCTTGCACGTTTCCTATTATAAGGTCATATACTGGGTTGTCCATGACCATGGCTTCAACCTTCCCCTCAATGTACGGTGTTGAAATGGTGATGAGCGCTACGGGGCAATACTTTGGGGTACCATCCATTAGTATACACTTCCTGGTCCCCCCCGGTGTATTCCTCTTTGGAAACTAAAGCCGCCTTTACAACGATGCTGCTACACCCAGTATCTCTTAACACCCTGACCTTCTTCCCTTTCACATAACCTTGGCAAACTGGCATGTTTAACATGGCAGTTTCTTCATCAATAGTAACATTGATTTCTTCTTTTCTCCGAGGCACCTGTCCACGCCTCCAATTTTGATCCCTTGTGCATGCGTGGCCCATTTCTCTCCGGCCCTGGCCGTTTCTAAACGACGAATTCCGATTGTCCGGTGGAGGTCGGTGTGAACTGACATACTTACCTCCTCCCTTCCCTGGACTCCCATTGGATTTTGTCCCAGATGTAGGACAATTCCTGGCCAAATGATTGCCTTTGCAAATAAAACACAGCTTCTGTGCTAACTTGCTGTCACCCTGATTACTTACCTCTGTAGTTCTGTGTGCCTCATCATACTGGTCTGCTAGATGGACCATCTCCGCAACACTTTTCGGATTCCTTTCTTTCAAGTACAATGCAAGAGGTTTACTTACCTGCTGGACTAACTGTTCTCGCACTAACAGATCGCTTAGTCCCTCGTGGGTCCTCTCAGTCTCTGCCAGTTCCACCCACCTGCTCAGGTAGTTCTGCAGTCTAACTGCAAATTGTGAGACTGTCTCACCTTGGTCTGGTTTCGATGACCGGAACCGCATGCGGAAGCCTTCTTCCGTCATCCGAAACCGCTTCAGAAGTGCAACCTTCAATTTATCATAATCAAGTGCATCATCAGCCGTCATCCTACTAAACACTGACAAGGCATTACCCCTAAGATAGGCACTTAACGTGGTAGCCCAAGAATCTCTACTCCAACTACATGATTCAGCGAACCTCTCAAATCGCTGCAAGTACGAATCTATGTCATCTTTGTGCTCATCAAAATTCGGAAGCTTAGGAAATTTAGCTGAGACACGCGGCGCCGAAAGAGCATGATCGGGCAGACTTTCTGCCTTCTTGAGCCTCTCAAGTTCGATCTCCCTTTCCAGAGCAACCGCCTTAGCTTCAATTTCCAGTTTTCTAAGTTCCCTCTCTCTAGCCTTCTCTTCCCGCTCCTGTTCTATGTATGCCTTTTCCTTATTCTCAACATATGACCTCAAATCTGTCCCTTCTAAACCCATTAACTTCCCATCCTCAATGAAAGACCGAGCATCCATTGTTCCACTGAATTGATCCTCTTAAAAGCAATAAAAATGAACAACTATTCAAATGAAATTGTGCAAATAATGACAAAAATTTAAATCAAAACTTTTCCAGATAGTGACTCAAGTGTGATAAATTACAATAACACCCCTTTAACTGCAAACATCTAAGGGAGAAAACTCGTATAGCCTAGATCCCTAAAAATCCCTAATTTTCCACTGCTAGTCTCCCTTGACTCACATCAAATCAAGTGTAACAAAAAGTCTAAAAATAGCTTAACCCCTAACAGAGTTCCAGGTAAAGAGTTGAAATATGATACCTCACAGATGATCTGCTCCACACAAATCCATGATAAAGGAAACCAATTATAATTAAATGGTCCTGCCGGGATCGCCAGTTTTTGTCACGGAGTGATTTACGAGTGACAAGCGGTTCGAGCCTTGATCATAGAAATGATGATGGAGACAGATGGAATTTTGAACAATTTAATTAATTGAAAATGTTCACATATGATACATTAACTAAAAAAAAAAAAACTACTAGGGTTAGTAGAGACCGCATGCATATTTTAATTATAATGTTTCAATGACTACCAGGTAATAGTAACAAATGAAGAAACCACGACAAATAAGTCACTGGCCGACCAAAATGTCACGTGTCACACCTGATACAATACTCAACGAGATCTCTCGAATGGCCCTCGGCTCTCTGGCACAACCTGGCCCTTGACTTCCTGGCTCTGTCTAGCCCTCAGCGTCCTGGCACAACCTGGCCCTTGTGGCGCTCTAAACTTGGTCACCTTAGAAAACTGCACCCCACTGCACTTTGCTGAGTTGGTGCGTCCCTAACCGACCTTCGTCACCGACAATGCCTCTCGCACATGGCTATGGCGTACTTCCCGTTGGGTGACAGCCGTCAACGTAGGTCTGCCACACCCACCCGGAAACTGGGATCCCAGTTCTTTATAATAAAGGTATCCAACACAGATACACTTAAAACTTCTGCCCCTTGGGCACTTTACGAGCGTCCTCACTGCACAAAGACTACGACGGCACTCAGTTGGGTTGCTAAGTTTCTGGGAACATTTGGTGGAAAATAAACAATTCAAGGGATCTGCGGTCTATCAAACTGGACACCCCTTTGTTTCAAATTGCCAGTGCTCATGGTTAGTTGAAATACCAGAGCCCCTTTATTTTTATAACCTCCAAGATATCAGGACCAAGCACAGACCACAATATTTGTAGAGGAATTTAACTGAGTACATGTACATGGCATGGGTCTAGAATCTTGACAATTAACATGAACAAAATGATACGCAAGAGTGCAAAAGGTACACTTTATTAGCTATAACCACCATTGTAAATGAAGCAAAGTTACCGACTATGAAATAAACTGACATGATCAAATTGACAATCAAATTCACAACTGCTGAACGGGAATATCATAAAGTATGAGACCAGTTTAACACATTCGGAGCCAAGCTTAAAGCAATGTACCTGCAAAAGATTGTAAATATTTGTATAAATTATTGTTATATTATAACGCGTTTTCAAAATGATTGTATCATGATATTCAACTCGTAGTTTAACATATAGCTGTTAACATGCTTTTGTTCTGCTTGATTATCTGCACAGGCATAATGCATAAAATACCGCGCTATCATGTTAAATTGGCTCGATTGACGTCAGAAGAGTATCCAATAAAATCAAGCGAATGTTTCGTATAGATCGCACGTATTTTGATCAACAATTAATTTGAATCAAAAGTTGAAACTGTTGTTATACCTTTAAACACAAACTTATGTCATCTTATTAAGTTCGCAGAGAATAACACAGATTCGTAGTACTAATTTTATTCACAGCAGTACACTTTATGCATGCGTATAATATTATTACTTTGTTTGCCTAGTTAATCTAGTCGCGGTTGTTTTATTTTATCAATTAGTGCGCACACTGATTAGAAACACAGAAACCATCGAAAATATTTCATTGAGTTCTTAACATTCTTAAAAATGTTATGTCATCAAAACTAAAATAGTTCTATTAACGAAAATTTAAAGTGCTTTCCATTAATGTCATGACAAAAATAGCAACGTGGATAGGTTAATAAACTAAAAACGATATTTGAACTGTTTTTATTTTTTATGCAAAAAAGGCTATTTTATTTACTATTAGTACGTAGATTTTGTAAAAGGGTAACGATACATGACAAACCTAATTATTACTACTGCTGCTGCTACAGCTATTGCTGCTTTTAATATTCTGCAACAACTACTATTACTGCAACTACATGTACTACTGCTGATGCTACTACTGCTGCTACTACCTTTGCGACTACTTCTGCTTCTACTTCGTGTTCTTCTACGGTTACAGCAGCGTATGCTCTTGATATTTCTGCTTCTCATGATTACTACTATTAACACGTGTATGTACAATCTTATAACAGATATAGTGGCATGAATACGATTAACCTACTAAAGTTAGTAAACAAATATATTTCTTTTAAAAACGGAATAAAAGTTAAGAATAACCTAAGTTTTTAAACGCACAATACGTTAGTTTTTAATCACCAAATAGATTTCGTTTGTTCATACGGAAACTACAATATATGTATATAAGTTGACTTGACAGTTGGTTAAGGTTACACAACACTGATCAACGATGCAAATTTTAAAAATAATGTAATGCAGATACGAAAGATCGTACATATACACTTCAATCGATTTGACAATACAAGTAGACATTCTAAAACCAAGTTAAACAAGATCTCTCAAGGCTACAATTTACAACAGCGTATTTATATTCTAATGAAACTTCTATTAATGATGTTATGTTAGAATGGTTTCACACATAGAATATATTACATTATACTTTAAACTAAGCTTAGTCTTTCTTAAGCTTAATTTATATCAGTTGCGTTGTAAAATATATATGAGGCGTGTTGTGTGAAGATCGGGATTAATGCATGTGCGTAGTGTATTTACGTTTAGAAGATACTTCCTTGGAACAGAAAATGCCATAAAAGCGGACTGCACAGGCTAATCCGGGACGAAACTTACGCACGTGCATTCAGCTCTGTTTTCCCATGACACGCCTCATATATATATATAGATATATTACCGGGGTTGAGTTGGTTAGCTGGGGGAGATGTATATATCAAGACATGCATAACTGAGTGCAAACTGTGTGGGTTGTTTGTGTGTTTCAACAGCCAGCCAAACCTAAAAAGTTTTAGACAGTGCACGTCCATGCATCTTACTTATTTGATATAATTATGTAATATCATTCGCCTGGGGACATTTTATGAAGATTGAATACAAAGCAACAGACGCTGTAAATAGTTGTGTTGCAGTGTATTTGTCTGTAAAATGTTTGCTGTCTGCAGCGCGTAACAATGATCTTTCCGACATATCTTTCTTTGGAGTCAATGAACTTTATCAATAGAAAACCATTTTATTATATACTTTCCAGTGAAATATTGAATTGTATTATTGAATTTAAATTTCATATGTTCACTGTTGGAGCAGTGAAAATATAATATTTGATATTTTTACTGCAGCGAAAATATAACATAAAACGGACTTTTGTTTCTATGAATAGCATAGATTTACCAGAAATGTTTTACCTCCATTGGCATATTTTTATATTCATGAACAGTACTTGCATACATATGTTTACAGAAAACACATAACAAAATTCAACGAAAATATAATTAAGCGACAAAAACGCACACAATATGAAGTTTCTATCCCACCATTTTGAATCATTAATGACGTCGTTGATGACTTCATCCATTACATCCGAATGCACGAAATTGTGACGTTTTAGTGTATGTCTGTTTTTTTCTTGCACAAAAGCATTCGGTGAGTGATAGAATTTTATTTCACTCGTGGTCATAGAAAAATATTTTTTTCAATCGTGGCCACGCCACTTGTTAAAATATTTTTTGTTCTATAACCACTCGTGAAATAAAGTTCTATCATTTACCGAAAATAATAAATATCCTTGAATATCTTTACTGAATTAAAACAATTATACCAACAATACGATAATGGGCTTATGCTCGAAGTAAGTGCAACCTAACACGTTCTATGTAATAGTGATTTAAACATTCCAAACTAAAACCAAAATTAATGTATATCATTTACTGTTCTGTTAGCATTTTGTTACACATAGAAAATATTTAATTAAACAAAGTTATACTGAAAATAACATCTTCTAATTACAGGCATGTTTTGATTATATCTGTCGGTAGTCCAATTCAGGTCAGTTTGCGTTGTAGCAAATATGTATCACCGTTTTGGCGTTGAGCTATTTAAGCGTTAGGCCGCCTAGATTACTCCCAATTATTTCTAAATGTGTATTCCCGAGTACAAGCGGTGTTGGTTGTTTGTCCATTTCAACAGCCAGCCAATCCTGACAGGTTTTACGCACTGCAAATCCATGCAAATTACATATGAGATACCATACGTCTAAGAATGTACTGCCTTTGGACGTTTTGTGAATATAAACAACGTGAAACTCTAGCTGCGACAACATGAAAGAACTCTAGCAACGCGATGTCATTTATTTGTTGCAAGAGACCAATGGCCAAAAGCAACACCAATAAAACAATAAAAATTAACCCTACCGCTGACAGCCTCTAAAGACTGAAAATATGACAGCATTAAAGATATATATAAAAATTGAAAACAATGCACCAGACGCTGTCGATTGTTCGATTGTTGTGTTACAATTTATTTGTCTATACAATGTTTGCTGCCTGTAGCTAGTTACAATTATTTATCAGGTATATCATTTTTTTGCCGCCAATAACATACATCAATATAAAAACGGTAATACACAGAAAAAAATTAAAACAATAATACGATAATGGTTATATGTTGGAAGTTAATTCAAGCCTAACGAGTATATGTTAAAGGGATTTAAAAATTCCAAAATAAAAAAGTACATCATGTGCTTTGCTGTCCATTGTTATTTCAAAATGAGCAGTAA
Organism: Congeria kusceri; assembly: GCA_027627225.1. Lineage (NCBI taxonomy): Eukaryota > Metazoa > Mollusca > Bivalvia > Myida > Dreissenidae > Congeria > Congeria kusceri. The sequence goes on along the minus strand of CM051039.1, from coordinate 30,684,364 downwards.
TTTTAGAGTGTGAATATGTAAATGATTTTATGTAAGCATATATAGAGAATATTTAATTCAATAACGTTGCAAAAAAACAAACAAACAAGATAATGCATGCGCGTAAAGTGTCGTCCCGCAAAGGCTAATCAGGACGGCACTTTTCGCCTAAATGGGATTTATGTTTAGACGAGACTTCCTTGAAACAGAAAATACCTTAAAAACGGATAGTGCCGTCCTGTATTAGCCTGAATTAACGGGCTGTACAGGCTGATCCGGGACGACACTTTACGCACATGCATTAAGCCCGGTTTCCCACGACACGTCTGAAAATTTTGTATTCCCGACTACAAAATGTGTTGGCTGTTAATCCGTTTCAAAAGCCAGCCAATGTTGACAGGTTTTATGCAGTGTACGTCAATGCATCTTACATATTTGACATATAAGATACCATGCGTCCAAGAATGAACTGCCTGGGGACGTTTAACGAAAATTGAAAACATACCACCAGACGCTCTCTGTAGTTGTGTAGCAATTTATTTGTCTATACAATGTTTGCTGTCTGCAACTTGATAGAGAGGTTTCTGTAATGTACTCTTTGGTGTCAATAAACACAGATTAATGAAAATAATAATGTTTATTGTGTTGTTGTTTTTAATCTTAACTTGCTGTATTTGTGTACGTGTTCAATTAAAACAATAGCAATAGAAGAATTAACAAACATGTTTGTGATATAATATAATATAAATTTAATGAGTGCAGGCTTTTTGTGATTTGAAAATAATATGCATTGATAATGTAAACTGAGTAATAAACCCAGTGTAATTTCAAAATAAACATTCCTATCAATATATATATATAAGCTTGCCAAATGTTACATTTCCAAATGATAGCCAATATATATGTATGATTACTAACATAGGTAATACGCTTTGCAGCACAAATATGTCTGTTAATGGATTGTTACCATGTAATAGATAATATACTTCCAATAATGCAGCTGTAACACATATTATGAATTTGTAGTGACGGAGACATTGTCAGGAATACGTTTGAATGCTTAACATGTGTCAATATGTAAGATTAAAACGAACGCAATATACTTCTTGGATATTTACAAAGGATATAATGGAACAATGATGAAAAAACTCCCTGCTACCAAATTTAGCTTTCAGTCTATTTGCCTTAAAAACATGTATAGCGTATTGGTATAGCGCAAAGCGTTTCTTAAAAGTTTCTAACATACTATTCAACTCGTAGATTCACACAACACTAGTATTAGTATACTTGTATTTAAATTGATTCTTGAAATATCAGCATGCAACGAACATGTCATCCAGACAGTGTACATGTACTTGAATCGGTATACTCACGTATACAGCGACATCGAATGCCGCGAAATCGTTTTAAATTGGCCTCATTGACGTCAGAAGCGTATCAAATGAAATCAAGAGAAACGTTTTGCATGGATCGCACGTATTTTGATTAATGTCGAACGACGAACGCATTAACCGGTAATTGCCTTTCTTCCTTATTTTCTTTATCCATGAAATTTGGCTTGAATATGTGTCCCTGTTTCGTTGCGTTGTATGACTAGTACCGAGTAGAGATACACATGATAATGTGAATGTGTTTGTATACATGTTGTCAACGAAGACACTGTACCTTCGACAACAAGCACATATACGTATTTCAACTTCATCATTTCTATAAGTGCAACACTACATTTCAACTGTGTTAATTAATCTGAAGCAAGCAGCATACTGTGTATTCTTATTTGGGTCGAAATTTAAAACTGTGTTTTATAAAGCTTGACAATTTCCTATCTTAAATTCACATAGAATATCACAGGCGTGTATTTCTAACTAATTTGACAGCAGTACAAAACATGCATGCATAGTACGTTCTTATTGCTCACCCTTTTGTTTTCCTTCCTTCTTTATTCATATAAAAAGGAATTAATTAATAATTCTAAATATCACCCTGCAATATCACCTGCTATGACATCGTAGCGAAAGACAGTTTTATCGGAGTTAAAGGCGCTTTTAAAACGGTGAATAAATTACTCAGTGTTACAAACGAGCAGTATTTATTAAGAAGTCCTGTTTCGGAATAATAAAATAAATATTGCATTCTTTACGGGTAAAATTGCATTTTGTCAACCCTCGAAAATACTGTTGCCCGCGGCTTCTCCTTGGGCAACAGTATTTCCTCGGGTTGACAAAATGCACTTTCGCCCTCAAAGAATGCAATATTTATATATTATTACATTGTGAACCACCTTTAGCTTGTCATGGTTGTTTAATGGCAGAAGCATTTGCACAGACTTGCAAACAATGGTTAGAAAAACAGAAACAATTGGAAAGTTTTCATTGAGTCGTTAACAGTATTGATTTGGTGTACGGAAATGGTATATCATTAAAACTTCAACTGTTCTATTAATCTCAAAGTGCTTTCAATTAATATCACGACTAAACGAGCCACAAGGAAAGCTATATAAACTAAAAACGACATTTGAATTGATTTTTGTTTTGTATGCAGAATAATACAATTACGTATACTATTACAACGTAAATTTTTATAAAGAGTAATACTAAGTTGACAACTCGTAGTATCACTACATTATACTGCTACTAATATTGCTGCTACCACTATTGCTACTTCTGCTGATACTACTACTACTACTACTGCTACTACTACTGCTACTACTACTGCTACTAGCTCTGGCTACTACTTAATACTTCTGCTACTACTGTTGCTACTGCTACTGCTACAACTGTTTATTATGATGATGCCTCAGCTGCTACTTCTTTTGCTGTTTACTACTGCTACTGCTAATATTACTACTCTACTACTACTACTACTACTATTACTACTACTACTACTACTATTATTATTACTACTACTACTACTACTTCTACTACTACTTCTACTACTACTACTACTGTTACTATTACTGCTACTACTACTACTACTACTACTACTACTACTACTACTACTACTACTACTACTATTATTATTACTACTGCTACTACTTTTTAGTTTAATACTATTTTATTGCTTTCAAATACATTTAAATGTTTACATGTAAACATACATTGAAATTTTAACAGCAAGATAGTGTGTACATTTGAAAAGCAAAAGGGTTGGGTCACAAGTTTTAACAACGTTAGAAATCGACCCTTCCCTGTAACCGATGTGTTGTGAGGCGGATAAGATAAGGTAAGTATCAATCTATATATTAAATTTGTGAAATTATAACAGATTATTTATTTATAACATCCAGCAAAATAGTACATATGTTGCAAAAATGTTACAAATAATAAGAAATGATTATAAAAAGAATATATTGCTCCACTCTATTAAGAATGCAATATTTAGCAAAAATATAGTTTTTTATTAAATTGCTCCACACTCCTACCAGCTAAACATCAGGTTGAATGCAACGAGCTATTTGGTAGGTAAACATTAAGTTTAGTGTGTTTAGCGACTAAATCTATTTATGCTTTTGATATAACGTTGTATTTCGCTGAATAGTGTATTATTGTCGCTGTTGGAACGTTCGGGTATACCAAATAGTAATTTAGATGCACTTAGGGGATGAAATGGATGGGTGTTAGTGAATAAGCGAATGCGTTCGGTTCGGTAAAATGGGCATTTAAAAAAATAATGGTCAGCATCTTCAATAGGACTAGCACAGGCACACGTTGGACTGTCGCGTAAGTGATTACTGTATAGATCAGCATTTAAGTCACTGCAATTATTTCGTATTCTGGCGTGGTATATCTGTTGTGAGCGGCCACCAACAATAAAATATGGTGGTACAGTTGGTGGATTAAACATTTGTTTAAGATGTCTTTTAAAACCAGATAAGCTGTTAATCGATCTAATGTTTATATCAAGGTCATTCCACATTTTAATAGAAGATGGAATTACGGAGTTCGAGTAAATTGCGAGTCTTTGCGTAACTGTTGCATAGTTAGCACTGTTTCGGAAAGAATATGGACAAGTGGAAAGCGGTGGAGGGAACAATTCATTAAGGTAGTCCGGAAGTAAATTTTTACTAAGTTTATATACTAAGATGAGTTTTTGTATTTTCCGGCGATCGTTAAGTTAAACCCACCCTATTTCTTTAATTCCTTTTCATAGTTGGTGCAATTGCCCCAAACAATAGAAGCGTATTCAATTATGGGTCTTAAATAAGAAATATAAATTTGATTGAGAGTTTCGCGTTTCAATTTGTATTTTAACATTCTCATCGAGCCCAGGATTTTAGATGCGGATGATGTAATATTTTGAATATGATCATGCCATGTCCCATCTTCACTGGAAGTGAGACCAAGGTGCTTATGAGAGTGCACACAAGTTAAAAGAGTATTATCAAGTAATAATTTCGGACGGTTTTGACTGTTGGATAATGTATAAAATGCCACATCAGTTTTGGAAGGGTTAAAATTAACAAGCCACTGTTTGGCCCATTCATTGATTTGAAACAAGTCGTGATTAAGTGTTGTTTCGATAATGTTAATGTTGTTAGATGAGACGGCTAATGAACTATCATCAGCAAAAAGTCTAGTTGTACTCAATAAAGAGTCGGATATATCATTAACGTAAATTAAAAATAAAAGTGGACCCAGAACAGAGCCCTGGGGAACACCGGCATTTATTGTTTTTGATCGCGAATAGGAAGATCCAATAAACACTTTTTGGTTTCTGTTATTTAGATAGCTCTCTGTCCAATTTATAAGATTTCCACATATTCCAACTTGTTTAAGTTTAAATAAGAGACCTTTGTGCCAGACTCGATCGAAGGCCTTACTGATGTCACAATATATGGTACAAGTAGATTTTCTTTCATCAAAAGATTGACAGATTTGGTTGTACATATCAATAAGTTGATAGACTGTAGAGTGCCCAGGTAAGAAACCTGACTGGTTTTTGAAAAACAACTGGTTTGTATGTAAGTAATTATACATATATTTAAACACAATACGCTCAAAGACTTTACCTACGCAGCTAATTAACGAAATAGGTCTATAGCTGGATGTAATAAACCGTTCTCCCTTTTTAAACAGTGGCCTCTTTCCAATAATCTGGGTAGGCATTTTCGCGGATAGATCTGTTAAAACGTATCGAAAGTGGTTTACCTAATAATTTTGCAGTTTCACTTAACATTTTGTGACTAATTCCGTCAGGACCATTGGCTTTGTTTATTACTAAGTTAGAAAAGACATCGATCACGTCCTGTTCTGTAATATTAATATCATTTAACGTAGTATTAGTTTTTAAAACAAAGGGAGGTAATTCGTGGTTAGTATCGTTGACTGTTGATATAGAACAGAAGTAATTATTTAATGTGTTTGCCTTTTCAACGTCCGTTATAAAATATGACTTGTCAGGATTAATTAAAGGCGGTATAGTATTATAATTAGAGTCACTTTCTTAAATTAACATTTTAACCGTTGTCCAGTACTGACGGGGATTTGACGACCTGCATTCGAATAAATAATTTTCCAGAGTATTGAAAAAATTCTCTTTGGCATGTTTTTTTCATGTTATTAACTTTATTTCTTAATTGCTTATAAGTTATCAAATCGGTTGATTTCCCGGAGTTTATTGCTACACATTTTTGTCGATCTCTTTGGCGTGATGTTCTACGAATTGAAGAATTATACCATGGGCGAACGTTTGGTCTTATTGTAACCATAGAAGACGGTATATAGGTGGATGCCAATTCAAGATATATGTTGGTAAATTCAACGACTGTTTCATTAAGGGTATCTTCAAAGAGAAATGACCAATCATAAGAAAGAATCGCTTCATTAAATTGGTAAAACTTAGCACGTTTATTATGCAATACTCTCCGTTTATATGGAGTATCCATTGGGAGTTTGCAGTCAAAATAAATGTAAGTTCCATAGTGATCACTAATGGAATTATCTGTTTCAAAAATCCCTGAGTGTAAGGCTTTTATTGAGCTAGAAATGGCGATAGGGTCGATCAATGTGCGTGACTGAGTGGTTACTCGTGTTGGTTCATTTATGACATTACACATATTGTTTAATGTTAATATATCTTTGAATTTATGGTTAGACTGATTAATTTGATTTTCGTTTATGTCTCCTACGAGAACTATTCTGTTGCATGTATCTTAAGCTTGCTCTAGGCAAATATTAAGTCTTTCCCAGAAGTCGACTGCTGTATTTGGAGGGCGATATACATTTCCAAGTAAATAACTATAGGAGTTGTCATATATAAGAACTTATATGGATTCTGGAAGAATAACCTCAAGATTCAGAATTCGTTTAGGTCTAAAACGAGATGGAATATAGGTAAGAAGACCCGCTGAGTGATTCGTATGATCTTTTCTAAATATATTATCAAAACCGGCAAGTGACAAAGAATTTTAGTTTCAGTAAAACACAGAATATCGAAGTCTAGGAAATTGTTTTTTTATATAATCGAATTTGTTACGTATGCTTCTAATATTCTGATGTAGAATCGATAAGCAGATGCTTTCAGTAAATATGTTCGACGGTCCAGGGTTTGTTTTTATATCCCCGGATAGCAAAATTAACAAAGTAAAATACAGTGGACTGTAATTGTTACAGAGCACATACAGCATTGACCTCCCTTTAAAACTTGAGTAGGTATAGCACTCAGTTAAGGTTACATTTTGGTCACTAAGCACTTCGTTTAAGTTTAAAAATAAAGTCATAAGTAAATATATACAGGCTATACATGCAGTGATAGTGTTATTGTAACTGATGCATGTTCTAATCCAATTACGTATATTTGATTTAATATTCGACGCGTATTCCTGTAACAACTGCACAATTGAAATGATGTAATTATATTTTGCCGCATATACTCTCGTAAATCGTTGCATGCGTATATGAAAGCTACCGATAGACGATCGATAAAGTGTAAGGTCAATCACCTATGCGTGTAAAGGGAAAAGACGAGATTTAAAATGGATCCATCGGGAGCTTTCACAGTCCTAATAAAATACTGGTGTGGGAGCGGGAGAGCTGAGGAGCAGTATAAATAACGGAACATAAAGCACATATTTAAAACAGAGGAAGAAAACAAGAAAAATATAAACAAACAAACAAATTGATGGCAGCAAAGTTAGAAAAAATTATCTGCCCAATTTCTCAATATAAACTTTAGAAATTGAAAGAAATTAGCAAACAAAAAAAGATATCAGGTAATGCACAAAAGTAAGGTGTAAAATACGTGAAGTATACAGTTGCACGATACAAGCATGGGATTTACTGTTAGATATCCACAGTTTCGATTATTATGTTATAGCTTGTACATAAACCTACACTACATTACTATAGAACGCCAATCATAATTAGTCAAATGTGTCGAGACTCTTGAGTCTGCTACAATAAACGGACAATACAAAAAACACAAAATACCCTCACAGAAAACGTTGTTTGCAAGACGTTTAAATCAATAGTGTATTCTAAGTAGCTATGTATACATATTTATTGAGATACATGAATAGCCTAGATAAGAGGCTACATTGTTCTGGCACAGTGGATTATCTATGCTTGATTGGCTGATATAAAATCACGAAAAAAGCATGTAATATACTTATAATAGAAGTTTGTGTTTGATGCTTCTGTGAACATCGTATGAAGTGTTTATCTAATGTTGAGATTTGATAAATTTAAGCATTTAATAAAAATGAGTTATATTTTCAATATAGTATGAATTTAGAGGAACATATTAACATAATATTGGATTACACATATTGAGAGTTTAACACCGATTAATGTGTCATGTGATAACAAGAACAATATGTCACTACTTCGAGATGTCAAAAGTAGCACGTCTCGTAAGAAAAACACGAGTCAAAAAGTAGCACTTCTCGTAAGGATGACACGAGTCAATAAGTGGCACAACGTTTTGAACCCAAGTCTAGGAGAAAGTCGCAGGACGATATGAGGGTTCTTTGCCTTCCCGGATGGCAGCTAAGGCATCCGTGTCTTTGATGAAGAATTTCCGTTCACCTCTGTTTGTTGACATCAGTCCATAGACATTTCCGCCCATCACCCAAGTGGACAGTAGTTTACCCTAACGTTTAAGGGATCTGGCTTCAAAGAAGAGCTTTGACCTGAAATTTGTCAAGGAATCTTGGACATATACACCTGCACCAAATGATTTTCTTGCATTAAAAACACGTTGTCGTGCTTTGGAATTGGTAAACTTGACGATAACACGTCTGTCCACATCCGGACGTTTTGGACCTAGTCTATGGATGCGATCAATGTCGGAGGGCTGCAGCTGGAGGTTGATGGTCTTGGCCTTATCCAGGAGCTTCTGTTCAATGTTTTCGTTGGGATCGCCTGTGTCGCACGGAAGCCCAGAAATTTAAACCATCATCCGGCGCCCGTATTGCTCCAGATCGTCATGCGCCATGTTTGCTGATTTAACTTGATTTTTAAGTGAAGCATTTACAAGCCGTAACGAAGCCACTTCAGCCCGCAGCTCTGTAAGTTCTTCATTTAGGGCTTTTTTAATTTCAATAGCCATGTCAACATAGAGTTGAGCTTTGAATTGCTCCACAAGCTGCTTGGCTCCCTCTTCAATGTCAGATTTATTTATTTTGGATGCTGCCATGTCCGACAAAGCCCCAGCCTCAGCAATAAGTTCAGTATCAGTGTCACAATCCGCACTAAAATAACGCTCACTGTCAGAATCAATATCACCAAATTGTTTTATTCTCTTGAGAAATGTCTGATGTAGTACCTCTTGTCCCGGCGAAGATCTATGGCGCTTTTTCCTTGATCGCCTTGGCATTTGTGTCAATTCATTTGTGGATAGGAGGGGTACGCCGGTTTACAATAAAAGTCACATTTTTGTCATAATTT
>CM051039.1:30428000-30673000 GCA_027627225.1 Congeria kusceri | reverse complement strand
TGATAAATACGTTACAAAGCGTTTGCTGATCCGTTTGTTATACTCTCATCAAAGAAAATTTCGCTTGACGTGCAAGAATAACTACTCATCTATAGTGTCTCTTGTATGTGGTTGTTGCACATTTCCCTTCAAAATGTATTTCGAAAAAACACCACGCAATGATAGCAATGTTAATTAAAATATTATTTTTAATCGATCGATAGTTGGTGTTGCGTTAAACAGTTTAGTTACAGGTAAGTCCTAACACCATTTAATACATGTTTATGTTGTACTTTCGTAGAATCGAGCTGATCATCCCAACTATATAATTTTTATATACATCTATGTCGTTATTGACTTCAGACCAACATGCATAAAGTACACTCAAGTGCTAGTTATGTCTTTCCGTAGTGTAAGTCAATTCAGTTCGCGTTGAAGCAGATGTTTCAGATATTTAGGAGCTAAGCTGCCGCAAAAAGTATACCTAAATTTGCATTACCGATTTCAAAATATGTGGGTTGTTGGACCATTTGAACATCCAGTCAGTTCTGATAGGACGTTGGCATACGTAATTCCATGCATCTTGTATATTTGACACATGAGATCCCATTTAAACAAGAATGTTCTGTCCGGGGAAGTTTTATTAAAATTTTAAAATATACCACCAGACGCTCTCTGTATTTGAGGTGCAATTTATGTGTTTAAACAATATTTGCTGTCTGCGAAGTGTTATAGTGAATTCCATGATATAATAGTCTTTGGTGCAATAAACACTGACCATTCTTTTTTATACCAAATTTTATTACATATGTTCGGACAGGTCTAATTTAGGTGCTTGCTCAGTTTAAGTGACTGCAAGAATCAAACACACTTGACATATACATGTAATAAAAAATACGTATATGCAAGTCCGCATATAATTGTTGGAATAGCTACAAATCAACTGAGCAACGACCAGCGTACCTCATTAAGAGTGGCTGTACGATTATGTACGAAAAATATAATGTAAAACCACCCATTTTGTTTTAAATTGTTTAAATAGGATAAACAGTCAACAGTTGTTTCTTGTTTTACCATTTTAAAGAGAAATTATTAATTTTCCCATTTACATTTTTGTTTGAAAATTTACACTTAAATATGACTTAAGGTAATATTTTTCCTTAGGAACTGTGTGGATATGCCCCCTGATCATCCCAACCATATATTCTCTATGTATTTCATTATTGACTTTAGACCACCATGCATAATGTCTTGTGTCGTAGTAAAAATCATTAAATTTTCCGTTGTCGTGGTTATGGCTGTGCAGTTGTGTGCAGTTAAGTTACATTTTTATAGTCATTTCTATCAAGTGCACTCAGGTACTAGTTATATCTTTCTGGAGTTAAATTTAGTTCAGTTTGCGTTGACGCAGATATGTTTCAGATATTAAGGCGCTAAGATATCGCGGAATGTATACTTAAATCTGCATTACCGACTGCAAACTATTTGGGTTATTTGACCATTTGAACATTCAGTCAGTCTTGTTAAGACTGTGGCAGTGTAAGTCCATGCATCTTGTATATTTGACATATGAGATACCATTCGTCCAAGAATGTACTGTATGGAGACGTTTTACGAAAATAAAAACAAACCACCAGACGCCCTCGGTATTTGTGGTGCACTTTATTTGTCTATACAATGTGTGTGATGTCTGCGACGTGTTACGGTGAATTCCATGATATAATACTCTTTGTTGCAATAAACTCTGAACAATCCAGAAAATAATGTTGTTTATATTTTTGTTGTTTTTGTTGTAAAACTGCTATATAATAGTAACAGCACAACTACAACAATAACAATAAAATAATGCAAATGCAGGTATGTGGCATTATGTCTGCCTTCATAATGAATGCAGATAATAGTGATTTGAAAACTCAATGTGTTTACGATGCAAATTAAATAATACGCCTAGTGTAATTCCATTGCTGTACATGTATTCTGTTAAAATGTAAACAGGTTATCACACATAAAAACAGTACAAATGAAATGGCGGTCGTCTAGAAATCGAGACTAATGCCGGTCATTGCTTTTGGGTGTATGTATCTAGTGAAGAATAGATCCTGTTTTTTTACTAAATTTTATTACACATGTTCGGACAGGTTAAATTTCGGCGCATGCTCAGTTCCACTGACTGCAAGAATCTAACACACTTGACATATACATGTCATTGAAAATACATATGAACGTGTATGCCAGTCCACACATCCTTGTTTAAATCGCAACGAATCAACTGGACATTAACCAGCGTACCATGAAGATATATAATAATTGTGGCGCGCCGTGAGAAAACCGGACTTAATGCATGTGCGTAAAGTGTCGTACCGGGTCGTCCCGGATTAGCCTGTGCAGTCGGCACAGGCTAATCAGGGACGGCACTTTCGCCTACAGTGTATTTATGTTTAGAAGAGACTTACTTAAAACAGAAAAAAACATAAAAGCGGAAAGTGCCGTCCTGGATTAGTCTGTGCGGACATGCACATGCATTTTTCTCACGACGCGCCACATATGATTTCTACAACAATCTTAAGTTTAATGTCCTACTTGTTTTAACAAATGAATATATTAATTGGATTTAAGGAAATAAAAGCACGTTGCGCCAATCTTTTGTGTTATTATGCTTGGAAAAAAAAGTCACGAGAATAACGTTAAAAATACTATATTTTTATTAACAATTGCAATCTGCTAACATATTAAAATAATCTTATAGTGACGTATAAGAACATAATCCAAAACAAAGAATGTCATAATAATTTGAATAATATTGCTATATCTTTAATATAACCCTGACTAGGTCGATTGTTTTAACTCTGCGTTAAGAATTATTATGCGATCCAAACATCTGGGATTAAACAAATGAACAACAGATCCCGAGTACATTTACCGGACATTTTCGATAAAATCAATAAGATGAAAGCGTATAAAAACCTTATTTGTGGACATACATTTTACGAGACGGAGAATGTGTACTCAACAAATAAAAGGTGAAGAAGTGTTTGCGAAGCCTATCAACCAAGCGTCTGAAAGACGCTGTCGATTTACTGTCATATTACATTATTTCCAGGCGCATTTGCCGTATTTTTATGCTACTGTAAATTGACATCATGTTTTTATTATATTTATTTCTTATTTTACGTGGGTCCAATTTGTAGAAACATCTTACGTTCATCTTCACTTAAGTAATATTTTTTAAACTACATACTAGAGCGTGAACAAAAAGTAAGTAAGCAATAGTTAATAATGAGTAGATTGAAACTGAAACCACTAGACAACGTCATTATATGGCCTAAACAATTGGCTAGATCAGGTTAGGTGGCGCTATAGTTGTATTGCGTCATCAGGATCTTTATTTCGTTTTGAGTGTTTTGCGAAAATACGAAGAACGTGAATCAAAGGCCCACACCATTATTCATTGATACTGTGAAAATTCAATAGACCTCACTGCTTTGACTGATCATTGTTTTATTGTTCACGACCCAATGAGACACATTCTTTTTTACAAAAAACAACAACATCAAACTTCAATTGACTGTGTTTCTTTTTTGTAAGGGACACCATAGAATTAATATGCAATCAAAATACGGTCATGCGTATATTTATGATCGTTAAGTTGTATCAGCAAAATATTTCATTATTAACTGTCAACTAACTGTCGTTGTACGCAAATAGGTATAAGCTAAAGCATGTCAGCACATAGAAAATAATGAGCATCAAGCTTACATCAGCACATTGTCAGTTAAATAAACGCGCTCATTAATTAATATGGTACGTATCTTTTTTCCAAGAATGTTGTTAATCACGGATGAGTGATGCCCTTTACCAAAATTACTTCCAAGCAACTATCCGAGGTAGTTCCACTTGGCTATCTTAATATTACAACTGCATTGCTACTTGCATTTTCTGAAATGTGTACCACTTCTGGGATTGCAAGACTTGATTCCCACGAGTGAGTATGAAGAAAACACGTGCATACAATAAATTCATCCCATTACGATTTTCATCGTCATAGGACTGCTTTTAAAAACCTTATTAAATTTGTCATTCTTTCATCTTCTCATTATGGGATCATTAAAGCTAATATTGTATCTGCAAGGTCTATTTTGCATTACATCATCCGAATTTAAAGGGACTTTTTCACAGATTGTCGCATTTTTTAATGTATGCCATTAAATGGCTTAACATGACATATTTAAGCATCTTAACTAAAAAGCTTAGGTATAATGACAAGAAAAGCATTTATAAAAAAATATATAAAAAAGATCCAACCGGGGTTCAAACCCGGGACCTCCGGATTAAAAGGCTTGCGCCTTAACCACTCGGCCATTCCTATACATCTCCCTGCATTATTTACTTTATGTAAGTGTTCCACGTGATGTCAATAGTTTCAACGAAAACAACAGAAACACTCCAAATTATTCCATCGTTTAGCGTTACAAACGCTTTATTATTTTACCAATTTCAACTGATGATTACTCATAAAGAAACGGGTTTTACAGTCTGTTTCTATGTCCGTAGTGTTATATTGCTCCCTTGTATACACTGTTCTTTTATTTTTGGAATCGACGACAAAAAGGTGAAAAATTGTCAATTCGTCAATATATCAACAGGTCCCTTTAATCCCTTTAATACATGGCTGATTAGAAACTGGTGTGCCTCAGCCTCACACAAAAAAACAATGATAATACATAACTGACTTGTGTTAATTTTATCATGCACAACAGAAGTCCTGCTGCTTTGACATATGTCAGATAGGCCATTGTAACCCGAAGCTGACCATATATAGATTTGGCTAAAACAATGTCACCCACTTGGCACTTACGCTGATTAGTAATTTTGCATGTGTTATATAATGCAATTATGAGCTTTTGGTGATCGTAACTACTTAAAATATTACAATTTATTATTGTAATCATTTTAACATGATGAGAATCACTTCATCAATACTATCGTTCAGAATCGTCTCAATTCAACAAACTTTCATTTTGAATTACGTGTACATCATTACAACATCATATTAAGACGCATAAAGGACAGATAAAACATCAAGCATACAACGCTTACCAAACCAAACCAAACACCACAACCTACTAGTAATTAAGAAACCGTTTTTCGACATAATAAATACCATTGTTTCGTAGAAATTTGCATCGAAATAACATGCATCAAAGTGTTATGTGGTCGTTTATAAAGGCAGTTCACAAGCATTTATCACTATATCACTTGATTACTTATGTCATAGGTCTAAATGCACCTACATGCATTTAAAATGCATAATGCGATCAAATATCGTTTAATTGAGATCATTTATAGTGCACTGAAAACAGACAAGGTGTAAAGATCGCCATACTTAGTATATATTCTACCTCGAATTCTCCAGATAAATTACGCAATAACTAGTCCTGCAAATCAATTGTACTGAATTTCGTATTTCGTAATAACGAAACGTAATACTAATTTGTAATAACAAAATGTTATTTCGTATCAACGGTATAACATTTCGTTTAAACCGAAAAAAAGTGCGTAAAAAACGTAATATTAATTCGTAATAACAAATAATATTATGTTTTTACCAAATAAGATTTACTCTATGCGTTTATTGCGTTTTAACGAAATACTATTCGTAATTACGAAAAATTATTACGTTTTTACGAAATAGTATTACGTTTTTACGAAATATATTTCGTATTAACGAAGTAACATTACGTTTAAACGACAAATTGTTACGTTTCATCGAAATACTATTACGTTTTTACAAAATAAGAAGAATATAACGTTTTTACGAAATAGTATGACGTTTTTACGAAATAGCATTACGTTTTTAGGAAATATATTTGGTATTAACGAAATAACATTACGTTTAAACGAAAAATTGTTACGTTTTATCGAAATACTATTACGTTTTTACAAAATAATAATAATAATTTTACGAAATAGTATGACGCTTTGACAAAAAAAAATATTTTGTTTTTACGAAATAACACTGCGTTTTTTCGAAAAACAGTTCATTATTACGTAATAACAACAATTTTATGTTTAGAAATACAAGTGTACAATGTCACTTTAAGGGCACCGTAGAAACCGGTCTGAGTAGCATATTTTCAACATGTTTAGATATTTTCCATAATTTAAATATATTTATTAAATCACACAATTTGCACACGCTTTACAAATTTGCGAACGTACTCTTTAATGATACCGTGATAAAATATGTAAACTATTTGTTTTGTTGGTAATTAGTTTCTGGTTTCAATTATACTTCCTATGTAATATTGATGAACAATATGAAATCAACCCATTATATGTTATCCTGTTTAAGGCGGAAATGATTTCTAAAGGAGGCCATACTTCACTACCTATTGTCTGGTCATAGAGAATAATATTCTGAAGTAATATTTAAATCCCTCCAGACGTTTAGAAGTAATGGAGCGGAAATAAACATTCATGACCTTTGACCTTGAATTGGGTCCTTGACCTTAGACCGACGAACATGGTAGTTATACGCAACACATTGTCTAGTCATTGGGAATAATAATCTGAAGTTTTATTAAAATCCATCCAGGCATTAAAAAGTTACAGAGCGGAAACGAATTCGGGCGGACGGACCCACGCGAGCACACACGCACCCACCCACCCATCCACCCACCCACCCACAGACGGACGGTGCGACTACTATATGCCCTCCTTCGGGGACAAAAAAGAAACAATTCACATACTAATAAGGTAGAGTCATGGTATTCGTGCATCTAATTCATCTCCAAAGCCTCTCTCTAAGTGGCGAGTTAACGTATCAAAACTATTCCATATATATTATTAAATCTATAAGCAAGATGCAAAAATAAACAAGAAACGTAGAAATTCCCCGAAAAATGCATTAAAGTCAGCACAAAAATACAATTTTCTAAAATAATAATTTTGAACTTGACCCCACCCACCCCATATGCAATTCCAAGTGAGGTCTAGCTATAAGGTATCTATATATAAAGTTTCATAAAAGTATCTCAATGTCTTTTCAGCTATTGAGCAGAAGCGTTTTTGTATATTTTAGAAATGGTGACCCTTGACTCCATCCGCCCCATATGCAATCGCAAGCGAGGTCTGGATAAAAGATATCTATGTATGAAGTTTTAATAGAATATATCAATGTGTTATCAAGCTATATGAGCAAGGTCTTGATATACGGTATATATGTATGAAGTTTCATTGAAATATCTCAATTCGTTATCACGTTTTTGAGGGGAAACCATTTTTCTATTTTTTTGTAACAGTGACCTTTACCCTGACCCCACCCACCCAATATGCAGTCCAAAACGACGTCTTCATTAAAAGTATCTAGGTATTCAGTTTATTTAAAATATCTTAATGCATGCTCAATTTATTGAGCAGAAACAGTTTTTCTATTGTTAGTAACAGTGACCTTGACCCCACCCACACCATATGCAATCCCAAGCGGGGTCTCAATATAAGGTATCTATGAATTTAAGTTTGATAAAAATATCTCAATGCGTTCTCAAGTTATTGAGCGGAAACTGTTTTTCTATTTTTAGTAACAGTTACCTTGACCACACTCGCCCCATATGCAATCCAAAGCGAGGTTGAGATATAAGGAATCTATTCATTAAGTTTCACTAATATATCTTTATGCGTTCTCAAGTTGTTGAGCAGTTTTTTGTTTTTAGTAATAGTGACCTCGACCCCACCCACCCCATATGCAATCTAAAGCGAGGTCTTGCAATAAGGTATCTATGTATGAAGTTTCATAAAATAGCACAATTTGTTCTCGAGTTAGACAGCGAAAAGTTGACGCTGCAACTACGCCTTTGACCTTGAATTGTGACCTCGACCTAGGACCTAGGAACCTGGTTCTTGCGCGCAACACTACACCTCACCATGCTTGTCACTTCTGCCAAGTTATTTAAAAATCCATCCATGCTGGACAAAGATATGCTCCAGACAAAGTGATTAGGATTGATG
Source organism: Congeria kusceri (assembly GCA_027627225.1). Taxonomy (NCBI): domain Eukaryota; kingdom Metazoa; phylum Mollusca; class Bivalvia; order Myida; family Dreissenidae; genus Congeria; species Congeria kusceri. The sequence continues at coordinate 30,665,014 of CM051039.1, read as the reverse complement.
TCTTAAATTTGACCTTGAATTGTGACTTTGACCTTAGACCTAGGGACCAGGTCATTGTTCGCGACACTCCGTCACACCATGCTTGTCACTTCTGGCAGGTTATTTGAAAATCCATCTATGCTGGACAAAGACATGCTCCGGACAATGTGTTAAGGACTTTTTTTTAATTTTGACCTTTGACTTGAATTGTGACCTTGACCCTGAAATTAGGGACCTGGTTTTTTCGAGCGACATTCCGACTAACCATACTTGTCGCTTCTGACAGGTTATTTGGAAATCCATCCATGCTGGACAAAGATATGCTGCGAACAAAATATTTAGGATTTATTTCTTAAAATTGAGCTTTGACCTTGAATTGTGACCTTGACCTTGGACCTGGGGACCTGGTATTTATGCGCGACACTTTTTCTCACTATGCTTGTCACTTCTGCCAAGTTATTTGAAATTCATTCCATGCTGGACAAAGATATGCTCCGGACAAAGTGTTTAGGATTGATTTCTTAAATTTAAACGTTGACCTTGAATTGTGACCTTGCCCTTGGACCTAGGGACCTGGTTCTTGCGTTCGATACTCTATCTCACTATGCTTGTCACTTCTGTAAAGTTATTTGTAAATACATCCATGGTCGATAAAGTTAAGCTCCAAACAACGTGTCAACAATTGAATTCCTATATTTCACATTTGACCTTGAATTGTGACATTGACCTTGGACCTAGAGACCTGGTTCTTGCGCGCGACACTCCGTCTCATCATGCTCATTACTTCTGCCAAGTTATTCGGAAATCTATCTAGGCTGGACACAGTTATGCTCCGGACAAAGATCTCCCACCGCAATCCGGCCGGCTGGCCTGCCATAATACGTTTATCGCGTTCCCATAATACGGCCGTTTTTCAAACGGGCGTAACAAAACTGTTTTACGGTCTATTTATCTTTGCAACTCACGACTATTTCGATTAATCACGTAACTTAGAAGAATGGCTTGAAAGAAAAACGTATAACTTATTGTGCTGCACGGATTAATTTCAACAGAAAACAATTTAGTGATAATTGACAATGGAATGTTCGAATGGTTAAACTTCTAATCTTTGGATAGTATATTACAGTCTCATTCATGTTTTATTTTATTATTTCTCAAAGATTATTTGTTTTTTGTTTTATGGGAATGTGCTTATAATTGTATTTCAGCTATAATGTATTATTTACAAAGTTTACCTATAATATAAGCCTGTATGATAATTTTCATACAGCATAAAAAGCAACAGGAAACATGTCGCCATAACTTGCAAAGCCTGGAAAACTGCGTACAAACGTTGCGAAATTCGACACTTGTCCACTGCGCCTCAAATGTTGTTCTGCAAATGTGTATTATTGTGAAAGGTAACAAGTTGTGGTAAAAGTTATACAAAACCTCCGAGCTGCCCCAAAGTATGCCCGAAAATAAATGTGGTGACGAACAATTTGTACACAAGTAAGAGTAAATTAGCAAGCTTACAAGGTTTTGCAGTGGCTATGTAATGATATTCATTTATTTATCAAGACTTGTCATTGTTCTTGGGTGCATTAAAGTGTGTATGTACGATCTTTCATATCAATTATTTTCAAACTAAGCATATGAAAGTGATACAATAACTTGCCATCAGATAGAAAAAAGCATAACAAATACGAAGGAAATACTATACAGTCAAATGAATAAACGAAAACAAGCGTCAACGTTTGTGTCGTTTATTGGTGTTTTGTAACATAAACCAACTGTCAAATACACGTATATACATGTATTGGAGTTTTCGGTGGTACAGTAGAAAACTAGCTCTATTCTGTGATAAAATAAAAACTAACCAATTATGCGTTTTACAATAGTGGTTCTTCTAATATTTTCTTACATTTTAATTCGAACTTAGTGGTAATTTACTTTATGGGTTGTTTTGATGTATGCCACTATGTCTGTTGTTAGATCATACACACACATGAGGACTTGCAGAAAAGCATTAGGATAATAATTTACGTATGTCATGGTCTGAAAAATCGGTAGATAGGAAAATAAATATATAGAAAGGATGCTTTTAAAATCGAAACAGAGCACATCACGATAGGAATATAGTAGCTATCTGCAATGAATCATTCCATATCTAGTACACTAGGACATGTTCTAAAACCATGCGTCTGTACTCATTTATGTCCTTAAGCACTCAGTGTGCATTATTCTTGTTACTAACGGTCGTGAGATCTTTATCTTAAGATTTTTGTAAGCAAAGTGGGGCGTTTATATGGCCCGATTGATCCGCAAAGGACACATTTTAGGGAATGCGCTTCTTCAAGAATGCAAGTGTCATTAAAAAGGACTATGTCAACGAAACAAAGGCTTCCTATTGCACTATGAATTTTATGATAGAAATACGCTATGCTAAATATAGGAATAATGAAACTCCAGAAAAATCACCAGGAGAGAAACCCTTATTACAATCCGCTGGTCCTTTATTTGAGGCAAGTGACCAATTGCCTATACAGTACAGGACAATACATACAACACAACAAAACATAACAATGATTAAAACTGGGTCACTGCCTTGGAACGGTTAATGCAAAGCCTTGGGGGATTTAAAACGGTTTGAAGGCACGCCGAACCTCACACTTAGCCTATTACCCATCACAATCCACGTACATGTAAATAAACTTTTACCTCATAGCATTGCAAATAAAATTAAATAGCAATAACATTCATTCAATTCAATTACAATTTAATTACTCTGTGGTTTAATAAAAACCAGAGCAACAGAAATGCAACTAAATGAGGCACGACGAAATGAACTAAATACAATTATCAGCTAGATTTCTGTTTGTGGACAAGATTTCAAGACCAAGCATCATATAGTACAAATCACAGGTCGTCATCGTGCATCTCAGGAAGGAGCCCTTATACGTGGTGTAAAAGGCCAGATTACAAAGCTTGGTTGGATATGTTAAATATTGTTAATTAATGTAATTGAAGTTAATATTAAACTTCAACGATAAGTATTACTACATGTAGCAAAATACACAGAAAATGAACAGTTTATTCTACAAATCGTGAATCAAATACTAAATTTAATATGTAGTTGTCATGTGCCAAGACAACTTACTTGTTAAACTGTGTTAACGCATTGGGGATATCTTTTAAAGCTGTTACTATTCAGATTAATTCGATATATATATTTACCCAACACGAATATATAAATTATTTACAGTTAAAATAAATTCTCTATCAAAAACTAACAGCAGGTTTTACTGAGTAGATACAAATTATACCCTCTTTGATTGATAAGCCTGTATCAGTTTATAAATAACGTTTTAGCATCCAATTTTGGATATTTACACTTAAGCACCGCTTTAAAACATCACTATAAAATGATGGGTGAGAAATTCCATTAACCAATACAGATTTAAAGAAAACATTATATCTTGAAATCAAACTTAAGTATTATTTTAAAAACGTAGTTAACTTTTTCGTTGTTCATGAAACAAAAATCCTTGTTTTAATAATTTTTTGCATAGAGAAAGTTTACGTTTGTTGAAATCATTTACTCATGAGCATTTGCATTACATTAATATAATACACAATGAGATATTTGATAAAATCAAATTAGCAAAAAGTTTTTTTTTTTAATACGCCAAGTGGGTATTGAACTCATAACTTAGGAGCCATACGAACAAATGAAAGTAGACAGCGCTTTAACCAACTGCGCTATACCGTGTGTTTAAGAATAATGTGTAAACTCTGGTTATCTAAAATGCCCACACTTCTGACGTCAAAATGTAAACATGAAAAGTGCCAAACAAACCCGGCCATTTTTATGAATTTATTTTTATCTCAAAATGCTTATTCTCTTTTCCCACCGTGTATACCCTGTTTAAACCTTTATTATATGCCATTATTAATATCTTAATTTCATTTTTTTAAGACATTGTCCACTTGTGGCCCCTTTCGATGAAATAGTCTCTTTAAGCATGATACAGAGCAATGCCATGCGCTTCCTCAAGAATGCAAGTGTCATTAAGCAAGATACAGCGTGATGACACGCGCTTCTTCAAGAATGCAAGCGTCATTAAGCATGATACAGCGTGATGACACGCCCTTCTTCAAGAACGCGTCATTTAAGAAATTATTTTCGAGTTTGAGCTGTTTGTATTTTTTGTAATATGCCATTCGTTGTCTTAACTTTACAGATTTAAGCATCGAAACTAAAAAGCTCAAGTACGAGAAAAAAAAACAGAAAAAAAAAATAAAAAACTTGCTCCCACCGGGGTTCGAACCTCCGACCTCTAGATCAAAAGGCTACCGCCTTAACCGCTCGGCCATTCCAACTTTTATGTAAGGGGATGCATTATATATTTTATTTTATGATTGTATATTTTATGTAAGCGGTCCACGTGTTGCAGCTATATTAACGAAAACAACAAACACTCCAAAGTATTCCATCGTTCAGCGTTACAAACGCTTTATGATTTTCTAAATTTCAACTGATGATTAGTCATTGACATAACGGTATTTACAGTATGTCCTTTGTGTTATTTCGCTCCGTTATATATGCTATTTTTTCATTGTGGGAATATGTGACCAAAAGTTGGAAAATTGTCAGTTGGCCAATCTGTGAACTGGTCCCTTTAAATACATGAATAAACTAAACATATGAACCCACAATTAAAACAAATAATACTGAAAACTATTTTGTTTTCAAACGAATTACCTGCTTCGCAATGGTGGCTCATGGGCCTCTTTTGATGACAATAAGGTCTTGGACTTGATGACGTTCATCACTGAAAAACCGCCTGCATATTAATATGGACATATTCATCTAATTTAGAATTTGTCATTTGGACAGATGAAGGTAATCTAATATACATTGGATGTAGTAAAACTTGGTCATAACATGCAGTTCACTTCTATTGATGTGAGCAAGTTAGTAACACATTGTTTAAGCGGTGTCTGCATAACACCATTAAAGAGATCAAGTACAATTTCTCCAACTCTTATTTAATAATAATTATTATGACTCAACATTTTCTGTGTAATATTGTAAAATTGGAGTGTATATTAAAAATGTATTGCATTTCTTTACATGACTACAATTATTAATTGTACTATTAAGTACTTTCTGTGATGTATACTTCTCACACAAAAAATAATAGTTAGTTTAATTTACATGCATTCCAGCTGCCAGTGACATACATGGTCTGCTTTGAACAACACCATTATCATCATCGGATGGAGTGCTGTATCAAACACTGGCTAAGGAATTGCCTGAGATAAAGAACAGTGGATAAAACACATTCTACTAATCATTAATAGTATGAAGAATTCTAAATGTGACCACATTGTGTTCGGCATTCATTCAGCCAAAATCAGAGAAAAGCTTATCAACGAGGGATCAAACTTGACACTCGACAAGTGCATGGACATTTGCCGTACATATGAAGTGAGCCAATCGCAGCTCAAGGACATAAGCGGCCATGCCCAATCCGTCAACGGTGTGAGGCAACCAATGCAATCAACACGACAGCATGCTCGCTCAGGCGGACCATTTACAGCGACCGCCTCAGCACCACATGGACACATCAGACCATGCAACAATTGTCCATTGCGTTCAACACAGAAACGCTTGACTGCATACACTAATCAACCACTTAAGGTAGATGGTTTCATTAACCTGCCTTGTACACATAAGAGTCAAACAGTCAGTGAAGAATTTCTATGTTGTTGATACAAGTTCGAGCCCCATTCTAGGGCAACCAACATGTCTGAAACTTAAATTGATTGTGTTAGTTTTTGCTACTAGCTGCAACACATTCCTGACTAAGGAAGAAGTTATCAGTAGATGCACAGACGTGTTTACAGGGGTAGGTAAACTACCAGGTGAATGCGAAATTCACTTGCATGACAATTTCACACCAGTTGTACACCCTCCACGAAAGGTTCATGTCACCATAAAAGACTTACATGTCAATACACTGTATTAATGAACTTGTTCTCTGTTGTTATGTGCATACTTTAAAATTCAACTGCGAACATTATTGAACTTTTAAATCAATTAATGCGTGATTAATTGACAGTGTTCATTTATTGTGTGATTGTCAATGCTTCAACTTTATGATGTACATGTATTTTGTTTTGTTTAAAAAAAGGGAGATGTTTCATATTCCTATGCATGCAAGCCAATCAGAGCTTAATACCTGTATTGCTACAACTGATAAGCACCGCCCACTGTAACTGACCACTTTGATACTCTTATGTTAGAGCAATCTTAGTAAATAAACCATAGAATCAACATCTCTCTTGTTATACACCAAACCATCATAAAACAATAGGGACTGGAAAGTTCCAATCAATGAAGTTATTGTTAATTACTATAACCACAATTCTTAATAAAAAGTTTACTCTGTGGTCTATTAAAAAACAATTTAATGACACACACTGTTTAGTGTTACTTAACTGTTTTACAGTTTTCATGTTTTTGTGAAGACATGCAAAGGTCTTTTTAAGGATGTGATACAACCCATATATGATGCTAACAAATTGCATGTAATTAATATATATAATCTTGACTGAACCATAGTTTTCTTTTATTTGCAAAATTAAATGTAAAACTGTTGTGAGGATAACAAAGAAACCATTTTACTAAATATATAATACAATTAATTGTCAGTTAAGTATTGCTGAATTATTAACTTTTTCTATTTTGTCGCACGGGTTTTATAGCATGTATGATGGTGGATGAAGCTAATATTCATAAATAACTTACATATTGATAGAAAACATTTGTAACTGTTTTCATGGGCAATTAAACTTACAATAAATGATTGCATTTCCTAGCTTTTTCTTGGTCACTGTCACATCACTGACATGTTGTAAGTGACTTTTTATACAAACCTATAAGATTTCAATGTGACATGTCCTTTAATGTTGTTTAGCTATAAACTCGTAACTGATTGAAATATTAATTAAAAATGAAGACGTTGAAAGACCATATAAACCTTTGTTTAAATAGTGTATACATTCCCTTGATGATTTTCTAGTGCTTCTGTTATATTTATCACAACTTTTGGGGTTTGTTTTATTATAATTTGGTTCTCAAACGTAGTGAATGTATTGAGAAGATAGAATTAGATGTAGTTATTAAAACTGAAGATACGTACACTTTCTTGAGTGTTGTTGCAAATTGCACATCATATTGAAATTGAGCATTAAAATAAACAAGTGTGGTTATCAATTCCAAAGATATTGACAACATCGTCGAATAGATATCGGACCAATGTAGACTTGCTAGCTGGAACGATATTGGTCCGATGTCTATCCGACATACGTCAGATAAACCGTGCTCCGATATCTATCCGATCAAATGCCGATGGGCAAAACGTTGAGCGGATAGATATCACTCACGATATCTATCCGATATTGTTTAAAACATATCTAATAGATATCGTACCAATGTAAGCTTGCTAGCTGGAACGATATTGGCCCGATGTCTATCCGATATACGTCTGATAAACCATGCTCCGATACATATCCGATCAAATGCCGATGGGCAAAACGTTGATCGGATAGATATCCTCACGATATCTATCCGATATTGTTGAAAACATATCTTATAGATATCGGATAAATGTAGGCTTGCTAGCTGGAACGATATTGGCCCGATGTCGATCCGATATACGTAAACAATGCTCCGATATCTTTTCGATCAAAAGCCGATGGGCAAATGATCGGAAAAATATAGCTAACGATATATATCCAACATTCACAACATATCGGATAGATATCGGACCAATTTTATATTCTTGCTGGCTGGGTGCCGATTGCTAATGTATTCTTCATTCATTTTAAAATTGGTATTATCGTCGGCCACCTTGTTTTCTGATTGCGGTGGTTATTGCGGTGTCGGGTTCTAAGGAAATAATTGCGTCCGAAAGTCGAGACCGAGGAGGTCCGGAAACGTGGATCCCTCCTCATCTTGTACCGGGGTGTATATGTTTGAGTTGAACAGTTGCTGGTAGTCTGTAATCGTCCGCCCTTGTTGCGACTGTGTTATCTCCTGCGGGACAGGTACTTTGATATACGCATTGGTAAATGGCGTCATCGAGCCTGTATATCCCATCACTTTCCCATCACTTTCGTTGGTCGACACTAATCGGTGGTATGACACTAGTCTGAGTCCGAACCCTAGCAAGACTCGAGTCACACGTAGCCATTGGTTGCTTCTGTGGCTGCGGGACAGGGGCGTTGAAATATGAATTGGTAACTGGCGTCATCGAGCCTATAGCCTTTATCACCTTATCTTGTGTCGGTGCGACGACGCTAGTCTGAGTCCGGAAGGTGGCAAGACTTGAATTAACCGAAGTCCACGATTGCGTCTGTGGCTGTGGTATCTGCTGTGGGACCAGGCATTGAAACAAGAAATTGTAATTGGCGTCATCGAGCCTACAGCCTTCATCGCTTTGTCTATTGTCGGTGCAATAACACTAGTCTGAGTCAGAAAGCTGGCGAGAATTGAATTACCCGTAGTCCACGTTTGCGTCTGCATGGCTGTGTTCTCCACCTCATCTACTCCGTCCATCCCGGTGTCGATCGCCTCTATCATAGTGTTTACATCCACCGGCTTTACACTCTTGTGGAGCAGCCTTTCTGGATTTGATATCCCAAGTCTCATTCCTTCCTCTATATGTCTTTTATAGCCATTTACGTGCTGTATCAATTCAGCTGCCGTAACGCACCTTAAGTTGCACAAACTACAATAAAACGAAACTTGATCCATGCTTATGTGGTGCTTTATAACGTGTGCGATAGCCTTGTGTTTCCGATCGGTCTGAGGGTTGGACTTGCGTTTGTACAACTTTCTGCTTTGGGGCTGTTTGCCTGTCGCCATTTCCTGAAAAAGTCACCTTTTAAGACAATGCACAATTCTGAAGTTTAGATGCCATTGTTCCCTGGTTGCCTTATAGCTGAAGCGAGTATTATTCGGTCCGCCGCGTATTCGCTTCGTTGCGAATAATGATTTCATCAATTTATATACTGAGTGCTTACACATTCTTTATTTATTTACTTATTTATTTTTTACCTATTAATAATGTTTCGTTTCCCACGTTCTCTTATTACTATAACCTAATCACAATTAATGCATACACATGTTTATTCCTACGTGTTTATATACTTGACTATATGTACTTTAATTATAGCCCTAACCCGAACCCTTCACCCACATATTCGGTTAGCACATTATTATTTACTACCAAATGTATTAAATGGTACATTTAATATTTAGACTTTTCACTGTAATTTTTTTAGATAGCAGACGCGCCCATTTAGGTGGGGTAATGCCTTCGTAAGGCTTTAGTTTGTTATGGTGCACTATTTTCTTTTACCCCTTGCTATTTAACGCTATTTCAAAATGAAAAGGCGAACTTTTTGTGAGCACTACGAATGGTCCGTCGAATTGCTTTTCCATCTTCTGCGTTATGGCCACTTTGCGTACTTCATGTTAACATCCATACTAATTCTCCTTTGTCGTAGTTAAACTCGGCTACCTTGGTGTCATAAGTTTACTTCCTTGCTCCGCTCAGCGCTTCGTTTAAGGTATTTCCTTGCCACTACATGTACCTGTAGCATCTTATCCTTAAGTTTCTCGACATATTATGCGCACTGTGGTTTCTCTGCGTCTTTTTTAAACGGATAAGTCAGGTCAGCGGGTAATCTTATTTCACGCCCTATGCACAGCATGTTTGGTGATAGATTGGTGGATTCGTTCGGAGTACATCTATACTCCCCTGCCAAACACCCAACGTGCATGTCGCAATCATCTTGTACTCCCGTGAGATACGCTTTAATCATCTTTAGTAGGGTTCTATCAACTCTCACTGTTTGTCCATTACCTTGTGGATTTCGTGCACTTGTGCCCGTTTTCATGACATCTAACAGTTTACAGAGATCTTTAAAAACTTTACTTTTAAATGTTGTCCCTTGATCAGAATGGATTTGAAGGGTGCGCCCCACCTGGATACAGACTCATTTATCAGTCGCGAGGCACAGTCTTCTGCTTTCTGATTAGGTACTGCCAGGACTTCAACGTACTTGGTGAACTGATCGGTGATAACTAGGATATACTTATTTTCTGTACTTGTTTTCGGAAAAGGCTCCATATAATCTAATGCTAGTGTTGTAGGGTGTGATAAACAACCACACGTGGGTGTAATTATATATTTTTTTATGGATCCAAATGATGGTCTGAAACAATAACAATTATTATAATACAACATATTACAATGATAATAATAGAAATTTCAATAATTCATTGTAATACATTATATTACAAGTATTAAATAAAATATATCAACAATTCAATTCAAATACAATACAATTTATATAATAAAATAATATATATACACTCACCAGTGACCAACCCCTGTAGTTTGAATAAAAGATTAGTCAGTTATTGGCAAATGGAAAATGCCAGAGGTCTTAACTCTACAAACTCCAAACAGCGAATGCACTAGGATCGAAAAATCTATTATATATCTATGATTATAAACATCTCACTATAAAAGCATGGAACAGACATTAGTAAAAACAGCTCACCAATCACTCACTCACACTGACACTTCTCACTCTCTAATTGGATTAGTGGTCAGTAAAATATCAATAGGATTAGTAGTGAATACCCTGTTACATACTCCCTCTGTTGGAGAGAATGGCTCCTGACATTTTATATTGAAAACACAAAACTTTAAAATAACTTCATCCATTCTAACTATACTACCTCTTTCACTATAGCAGCATATCAAAATACTGCAGTACACTCTCCACCAGAGTGGTGACACAGTGTTTAATGAGTATTTAAATTCAATAGGACATGACATATATATCAATTGATCAGCTGTTTAATCATCTGACTGCTGACCTAGATGTCAGTCAATGTATAACAGGATGGATGCAACTTAATGTACATGAAAAATAAACAGAATAATTCAACACAGGCTGCTGAATTAAAGTAGAGTAATGAAATAATTTAATTATTTCAATTAAACCCACAAATTGCATTGTATAATACATATTGCAAAAATAAAATTTTAAAATAGACTTCTGATCATTGAAAATTTATTTCCAAATATATTGAACAATACTGTTTAACAATACTGAATTAAACATAATAAATATGCACTGCTTTTCTATATTCAGTATTGGCATGAATAGGTAAAACCCACTCTCCAAAGCGGTCAGGTGGTTTACGGTTTCTTTGGGGTCTACCAACTGTTTCAGGTTGTAAGTTCGAGTCTTGTGAAGTCTCAGGAGTAGACTGAACAGTTTCAACAGGCTCTAACATATTTGAATCTAAATTAGACTGATTTATGGATGGGAAACTCTGCATACCAGTAGTCGGCAGAACTGAATCAGCTAATTCAGATGGTTCTGAAAGAACAGAAGTAGCCTGGTTAGCAGCTGGGGACATACACACTGTCTGATTAATGGATGGAGAATCCATAACCTGTTGGGACTGCTCAACTGAGATAGAGGAACTATCAGTAGGATCCCTAGACAGAGACTGCTCTGGGGCTCGATATGCTGTTAAAGACTCATTCTGGACTCTATTGTGTCTATATGACCTGAAACCAATTGTACGCTGGGGTATAATGTATGGCCCTGAAGAACTCTCACTATCTGTGTCAGAGTTTTCTACAGGCGTAGGTTTTGGGGTTTTTGGGACTTAGTTTTGGGACAGGTGGTTTGATTATTCTGCTGGGACAAGGGAATAGACATAATAGGAAGGAGAAGATTTCTGTGCAAAGTCCTGATAGGACCAATGACCAATGCCATCTTCTCGCCTAATTTTGTATACTGGTATGTCAGGGTTTGGAATTTCCAAGACTGTATACGGTTCTGATTCCCATCGGTCAGCCAACTTGTGCTTCCCGTCAAAATGAGTTTTTCTCACTAAAACTCTATCATTGACCTCTATACTGATGGCATTAACCTTGCGATTGTAAAATGCCCGATTTCTTACACCTTGCTTCGCCGAGGCCTCAGCAGCTATCTTATGAGCCTGCTGCAAGCGATTTTGCAATTTGTGTATGCAACCAGTAGGGTCTGGATTTCCTTCATTCCCGGGCTCGGTACCCATGAACGTATCAACGGCAAGTCTGGGATGCCACCCGAACATAAGATAGTGGGGTGAATATCCTGTAGCGTCACTTTTAGTGGCGTTATAGGCTTGCACCATGGGACCTACAAAGGATTTCCAATCTTATTTCTGGGCAGGATCTAGTGTCCCAAGTATTTTCAGAAGTGTCTGATTGAACCGTTCCGAAGGATTGCCCATGGGGTGATAGGGAGTAGTTCGGGATTTTGAAACTCCAGCTATCTTGCAGAGTTCTTGGATCACCCGACTTTCAAAATTACGTCCCTGATCACTGTGAAGGCGTTCTGGAAACGAGTAATATCTTATGAAGTTGTTATAAAGAGCTTTTGCTGTTGTATGGGCTGTCTGGTTATAACATGGGATAGCTTGTGCGTATCTCGTGAAATGATCAGTGATCACCAGAATGTGTTCGTAACCACCTTTAGATTTCTCTAATGTAAGGAAATCCATACACACAATTTCCATGGGCTTAGTTGTTGTGATATTAACCAGACCAGCAGGGGGCGTTTCCTGAGAATGCACCTCAAACAGCCCTGTATGTTGAGGTCTAAATCTCGTTCTATGCGAGGCCAATAAAATCGCTGCCTGGCCAACCACAGTGTCTTTACCCGGGTGCCCAACGTCGTCATGAACACTTTTGAGGGCTTGTTCCCTGAATGCACTGGGTAAAACAAATTGCTTAACAGCTTGACCATCTAAAGAAGTGGTTCGGTACAGCTGATTATCCTCAATAATGAGGCGTTTCCATTCTCTTAGTAGCAGCTGTACCTCAAGTGGTTCCTTACGGAGTGCCTCCTCCCTGGGGCGGGAACCACTTCTTAAGAGGTCAAGTACTCTAGCCAGGCTTTACTCCAGTCGGTCCTCTGGGCAAGTGGCAATTGAGGTCTGGCCTCTTCTACAGAAAGAGGACAGACTCCAATAGCTACACATTCTGCTAGTGGCATTTCTACTTCAGATGCCTGTTTAATGGCTTGGACCATATCTGAAGAGATTTGTGGTATTCTGCTCAAGGAATCAGCATCCACATTAAGTTTTCCGGGTTTATACTTGATGCTAAAGTTGTATGCAGCCAGTGCTGCTAGCCAACGGTGGCCTGTCGCATCAAGCTTGGCTGTGGTGGTCACATATGTCAGTGGGTTGTTATCAGTTGTGACAACAAATTGGTTACCGAAAAGATAATCATGAAACCTTTCGGTAACAGCCCACTTTAATGCTAAAAATTCTCGTTTATGTGCTGGGTAGCGTTTCTCTGATGGCCTCAATCCACGACTAGCATATGCAATAACCTTTTCCACCCCATCCTGCTTTTGGTATAAGACAGCACCAAGACCATGGCCTGATGCATCTGTGTGCAGTATGAAGGGCTGGTTATACTGTGCATATGACAGTACTGGAGAGGACGTGAGTTTGTCCTTGATTGCCTGAACTGCTTGGTCTTGAGCTTCACCCCATGACCAAACAGTTGGTTTAGTGGACTTTTTTACTTTTTAGAGCGTTTCTTGTGCTTGCTGGCTGCACCTATGGTATCATGGCCCTTCAGAAGGTCGTTGAGAGGTTCAACAATTTGAGCATAGTGCTCTAAATACCTTCTGTAGAAACCAGCAAAGCCAAGAAACTGCCTGAGCTCTTTAATATTTGTGGGTGTGAAGGCCACTTTGTCACAGCAATGGTCTTTCCTGGGTCAGTGGAGATACCGTCTTAACTGATCACATGGCCTAAGTAAACAACAGAGGGCATAAACAGCTCACACTTGGCAGGTTTAAGTTTTAAACCATTTTCAGCAAGACGAGAAAATACTGACTGAAGTCGTTCAACATGCTCATCAAACGTTTTAGAATAGACCAGAATGTCGTCGAGGATTATGAGACATTCCTTTAAGTGTAAGTCCCCCATACAGCGTTCCATAAGTCGCTGAAAGGTACTAGGGGCATTACAAAGTCCAAAATCCATTCGGTTCCATTCATAGAAACCTAGGTTTCCTACACAAAAGGCTGTTTTGGGCTTATCTTCTTCCTCTAACTCAACATTCCAATAACCTGACCTCAAGTAAAGTTTGGAAAAGTATTTGGCACCAGAAAGACTGTCTACCATATCGTCAAATCTGGGTAGATTGTATGCATCTTTCCTAGTTCGTGCATTGAGCTGTCTCCAGTCAATACAGAACCGAAGCGATCCATCGCGCTTCCTTACCAACACCATATTGGAGCTGAAGGGTGACTCGGATTCTCGAATGACCTTGGCATCCAACATTTCTTTAATGTGTTGCCTCACCTCTTCATACAACCATGGCGGTATGCGTCTGTAAGACTGCTTGAAGGGTGTTGGATCCTCTAGCACAATTTTGTGTTTAAGAAGATTTGTACATCCTATATCAGTTGGACCTTTGGAAATTTGACCAATTTCCTAGGATTTGTCGCACCCCCGGTAATTGCTCGGGTGTGAGATTATCAGTGTCTATCTTAAATCCCAGGTCATTGGTACACTCATCTACTGGTGTTTCCTGTTGCGAGTCATTCGGAAAACTTGAGGACAAATCATCAATGACCTCAACTTCAGAAATCTGACAAATTTGGGATTTTGGTTTAAAAACAGGTTTGCCAGTCATGTTGCAAACTTTGACAGAAATTTTGCAACAATGTCCATGCTGTTGCAATTTGATTACTCTGTAGCACACAGAGTAATGAGCAGATGGGTCATAATTTTCAGTGACAACATTACAAATGGCATGATGGACCCCTCTAGCAAGGCAATTCAAAGACACAGTCTCATATGAACCTAACTTGACTGGTCTTTTGCTAGATAATTTGGCTGTAAATGATGTCACATTTAAGCTAGCAATTGCAATGTTCCACTCCTCAGGTATGACATGACTGTCATCCTGAGAGACAATGTCACGTACAACCCTAATTACATTGGTTCCCACAATAACAGGACAATTTCTGTTAAAAGAGTTATCTTTGATAACTAAAATGGGCACATCAAAAGTGACATTTGACATAAAAGTACTTTTACATAAAAATCCACAGTACTTCAACAGGGAGCCATCTGCAGTTTCAAGTTTTAAACCTAGAGTATCTAATGGTAAAATGTCAGGTTGTTCACTAATGGATTTCAATCCAGTTTCAGAAATAGTGGTTACCATGGAACCAGAGTCAATCAAAGCTGTGAACGGACAACCATTGATACTTATTTTGCTATTATTTGGTTCCCCAACTAATCTAGAATGCAAATTGTGTTGGCCATTTTGTACACCAGCCTCTGTTTGGCCTGCAACAGAAGCGGTTACTCTTTTGGGTGAAAGTTTTGACTGTTTTGATTAGCAGAAGTATTACTGTATGTACCTCTACCACGGCCTCTAAAACCTTGGCCTCTACTACGGCCCCTAAAACCTTGAGATGTATACGAATTTTGATTCTCATACTGAGACTGAGACTTTACAGTACCTGAAACATTTTCCAATAATTGGTCTAACTTTTTGTTACAGAAAATCTTCACTCTTTCCTGATATATTTCGCCTCAATAGGCTTTTTCAAAGTTTGTTTTTACAAATTAGCTACATTTTCATTATGTTACTCAACAAAACAATTGTATATTGACGTCAAAAAGCAAACAAACAGGAAATGACGTCACGACGTCAAAACAGCAGTGACGCAAATTAGCGCCAAAACCATATTACATCAATCACATGTTTATACATATCCACTGTCATAATAATAATGACAATGACAATAAAACAAACAACAATAACAATAATAATAATAATAATAACAATAATGACTATAACAATAATCAAGATAACATCATCAATAACACAATCATAGCTATTATTATTATTATAAGTAATAAATGTATTTCGACTAATAAAAAAATAAAATAATTTTAATCATAAATTAATAATAATAATAATAATAATAATAATAATAAAACAATAATAATATTCTGTATCATTATTATTTCATCATCATCATTATCATCACTCATCAACATCATCTTAGCAATCATCACTTTTATCATCTCTATCATTATCATTCTTAAACACTAACATTATCATCATCATATTATTATTAACAAATGAAAATGAAAAAACAGTTATCATGCATGCTGACTGCTTGAGTTTACAACTATTGATCATGTGATAATATATATGTGTGTATGAGTCTTTGCCAGTTAATTATTTCTATATTCCTGCCATAAAATGCCCGAGGTTGATTTTGTGTTCAGTCCATTGGGAACTTCCGTCTTGAGTATATGGATCCAAGTCAACTCCTTGAGTTTTCGGTACGATCCAGAATTATCTCGAATACACTGGAGTACACTCACACCCATATCTTCTATCCCATGCCCAATTGAGTTAAAATGTTCCGCAACCGGTTTCCTCCTTTGATGCCTTGTATCCCCTTCATGCTCTTTCAGTCTCTGCTTTAACGATCGCTTAGTTTCCCCTACATATATTATCTTATGACATTTGAGACAGTTTATGCCATAAATGATGTTCCATGTTGCACAACTTTGTCTATTGGATATGGAAACTCCTTCTATTCCGCCATTGTTGTGTACACCTCTTGCTAGCATATCACAAACCACACATCTTCTTGCACACTGTCCTTCCTCGTTTTCTTGAATACGCACAACACGATTAGTTTTTCCATGAACTAGCACATCGGAGATGTTTCTGTCTCTTCTATAAGCCACTATTGGGGTAGCAGTAAATATCTCTTTCATTTTCTCTGATTGGTGTAGTGTAGGTAGGTGTCTTTGTATAACCTCATGAACATTTGGTAGCTTTTTCGAGTACGTCAGGACAAGAGGTACCCTTTTATTGTCATTCTTCTTATTTTTGCTAGGTTTTAAGAGACTTTCTCTACTTAATTTATCTGCACGTGTAAATTGTTTATCCAGACACTTTCCACTATATCCACATTTGCGAAGATGGTGTCTCAGTTTTTGTTTATGATGTTGGTAATCTTCTTCATTGGAGCATATTCTCTTGAGTCGTATTGCTTGGCTGTATGCAATGGATTCTTTTGTTTTTTTAGGATGGCTTGACTTCTGATTCAAATACATGTGCTTTTTGTTAACAGTACTGTATTGATTTTCAACTTTCAATTCCAAAGATTTTAATCTACTTTCAAAATCTGAGGAATCAGCTGAAACAACATTTTGTTGAATCTTTTTAGAAGATTTGAGAGGCTGAACTGATGTTGTGTTAAGGAACATTTCATGTTCGACTGCCCTTATTTCTTTAATTAGTTGCTCAAAGGACAAAATAGTATCAAACTTGTGTCTAGTTTGAGATTTGAGTTTATCTGAGTAAAGGGATGTCCAAAATTTACAACGCAACATTTCATTTCTGTATTCAGGACTCATATTGAGATTTTCATTTGAGCTAGTCAAAATGTACTCAAGTCTGCAGGCAAAAGCTGTTACGGACTCATCAGGGTGTTGAAAAGAATTAAAAAATTCCTGCATGACATTATTGTTGTCAAAGGAAATGGCAAACAAAGAGTCCATTTTAAACAAAACATTATCAACTCCAGCATTCTCACCCAATGAAATCACGCATCTCCTGGCTGGTCCTGTAATCGACCTTCTGATTGCCTGTAAAAGAACTGGTGGGGTGATATTGTCTGCTATTAAACATTTTACCTCAAACCGCCATTCATTATATGAGACCTCGCCCTTTGGACACGGCTCTTCTCCTGAAATCATAGGCAGTTTTAGTACTGAGGACTGAAAATTTGCATTAGACAGGGAATTCTCCTGAAAACTGGCACCGAAGTTGGCCTGTGAAACAGAGGACTTCTGAAATGAAGTTTTGGGAATTGCTGAGGGTAAAGCCTGTTCAGGTTACATCTGAAGAGGAGTTGATGAAATAAATTCAGGTTTATCCATGAACTTCAACTTACTCTGGGGTTTATCAGGTTCAGCTTTGAACACTTTATACCCTGACGCTAACAATTTCTCAATCATGTCTTGCTCAGACATTTCAACAGCGACAAAATTTGTTTTATGAGCACCTGCTTCCTCTTCAGAGTCCGAAATTGTTACACTGTTCAGTAAAAATAAACTACACAAAAAATTTCTATACTTTAAAATAAAACGACCAAACAGGGTATGTGCAATATTCTCTCTCTCTCAATGCGACAGTGCTGTAATAGTTAGCAGTTGTTAGTATATTTTAACCTAAATAGTGTAAGTTGTTAAAGCATTCGTAATTTGGGCCAAGTAAATTTACATTAAACAATATTCTGCAAAATAATCTGTTCAAAAATTTTAAATTTATAAAAAAAATTAAATATTCTACTAGATCTACTGGTGAGCGACTCTAATACAGGATTCAATAAATTTTGACACACAACACTTACAAATCCATGTCACTTGTCAATAAAAAGATACTAATCACAGTGATTCTCAAAATTATTTACAAGGTAACAATTACACACACAAATATTTAAAATATAGACATTTCCTTTAGATTTATCAAATATTTACATCAAAAGTTTACTTCCGTTTTAGTTTTATTACAAAAACTTGAATTACACAAGAACTGATGACGTCAAAGGTAAATACGGTTATTAAAATTCTAATCCTCAAATCTACTCAATTATGAATTATTATTGCAAATTTTTATCCAAATTATAGTATAATTTAACTACTTTAATTGATTTAAATCAACAAAGCACAAAAATACACATTAGAATAATAGTTCAAAATCTAGCACACTATTTCTAAATTTAGACAATAACATGTATTAAACAAACGTAAAATTGACATGTCCAATAATTTTACTTTATTCCAAGACAATAATTGCCAACAGCCAAAGAAAATGCACTTAATTAAAATGCAAAACTGTACAAAATAAATGTATTATTACAGAATAATTCAAATGGAGGTATTTAACAAATATGTCCGAGATCCGAATCGTTATTCAAAACGAAAGTAGAATAACACAAAAAATTAACTCTAAAATGTAGAATTATCCCAATATCCAATAAAACACACTAAAACACTAAAAAATTAAAACACTTCCGTCCATTAACTGGTACAGTTCACCATCTATAGAGTCCGCAGTCACTGTAGTGGAACATGTACGCGTAACACGAGGTATAGTCCTTAATGTCCTGGAGTGTCTGATGTAGTCACCGGAGGTCACTGGGGGATTCGCTACTGGTCTGGGTTGGAACGCAAAACCCCTCCGGCATCAAACGCGCTACTGGTTTAAGCTCGAACTTCTTGCCAGAGTTCGACAATTGCCACAGCAAATCAATGCACGCACGCACATTCTTTTCCAGGACTGCGTGGCATGAAGCTAGTGAATGTCAAAATGGCCTGTCTGACACGCAGCTATGAGGACGTCAAAGTCCCGTAAGGTGGAACACTGCTGTTTCCTGGTTCGTACGAACAATATTGGTTCAGATATCGCTCCAAAGCTGAATCACTTAGGTCGGCAGTTGGGAATCCGCCGCTGTACTCCTGGGGTTCTCTAGGTCCTGACCATCAGTCCAAAATCACGTTGGGCGCCATTTGTAGTAGGGTGTGATAAACAACCACACGTGGGTATAATTATATATTTTTTTATGGATCCAAATGATGGTCTGAAACAATAACAATTATTATAATACAAATATTACAATGATAATAATAGAAATTTCAATAATTCATTGTAATACATATTAATTAATTAAGGACAAGTATTAAATAAAATATATCAACAATTCAATTCAAATACAATACAATTTATATAATAAAATAATATATATACACTCACCAGTGACCAACCCCTGTAGTTTGAATATAAGATTAGTTAGTTATTGGCAAATGGAAAATGCCAGAGGTCTTAACTCTACAAACTCCAAACAGCGAATGCCCTAGGATCGAACAATCTATTATATATCTATGATTATAAACATCTCACTATAAAAGCATGGAACAGACATTAGTAAAAACAGCTCACCAATCACTCACTCACACTGACACTTCTCACTGTCTAATTGGATTAGTGGTCAGTAAAATATCAATAGGATTAGTAGTGAATACCCTGTTACACTAGTGTATCCAAAGGGTCCACCACTGCGCAGATGTCCCATTGGAGCTTTGGCTCTCTATAAGAGCTTCTCCCTTGTTTTCTTAACCCCTAGATGTCCTGACATCAGGGTATCGTGCATTTTCTTCATCACTTATAGCCGACTAACTTAAAGTACTATTACTTGCTCAAATTTTCCCACCCATTTTGTTTAGTTAACTTTCCATACAAAATATTATCCTTCAAATATAGATAGTCCCACAAGATCCAATAGTTCCTGCTTTTTGGACTGCATATTACAATAGCCTCTCTGTCTGGCTTCTTGCATTCTCTTTTTGCATTTATGATGACTGCTAAATCTACATCTTCAATCCGTTTCATGGCAAATACTTCTGGGAACTCGCGCCATATCCAGTTGCTTTGTTTGGGTTCGTGGCTGGGTTGGCTGTCTAACTTTGCTGTTCTTGCGATGTTTAATGCCGCTTGACCTTTGCCTGCTTCCTTCTCTAGATTTATTTTCTCTTCTGCCTCTGTATTATTTGTTGCTGTTATTGTTTGTATTGTGTCTGTGTCATTTGTATTTACTTAGCGTGTCCAGCACATGATTTCTGATTTTCTTCTGCACTTGTTTCAAGGCTCAAAATTGAGTGGTTCGCTCATGTCAATATCAGCACAGGAGCAGTCTTTAGGGGCTATATACCTTGATAGTGCGTCGCAATGGCTTTGTTGTTTTCCTGGCCGGTATTCAATGGCACAATCATATTGTGCCAGTATCTCTATTTATCTGGCTATCTGTCCCGAAGGTTCTTTTATCTGAAAAAGCCAAACCAGCGCCTGATGATCAGTCCTGACTATAAGTCGCCGCCCGAGTAAGTATTGCCGATAATATTGAATACAGTAGACTACAGATATCAATTCTTGTTCAGTTATGCAATAGTTTCGTTCAGCCTTGTTGGTAGCACGACTTGCGTATGTAATCACTCGTTCAGGGTCGTCTCGGATTTGCGAACGTACCGCCCCAATAGCAATCCCAGACGCGTCTGTGTACAAATAGAATGTACCACCGGTTTTTAGCGGGTAACCCATGATATATGGCCCAGTTAATCTTTTCTTAATACATTCAAACTTAACTTCGCATTCTCCGGTTCCAAGAAAATGTGCTGTCATTCTTCGTTAGATTGGTAAGTGGTCTGGCGATTGCGCTAAAGATCTTAAAACACCTTCTGAAATACGAACCAGTCGCAACGCATTGTTTTGCTTGTTTAGGTTTTCAGGTCTTGGCCAGTCGATAATCTTTTGATGAGTCCGGTTTTACTCCTGGCCGGAAACCACTTGACCTAAGAAAACCACTTCCGTTTGAAGCATGCTGCATTTTTCCGGCTTGAGCTTCAAACCGGCATCCTGTATGCGCTGCATTACCTGGCATACACTTTCCATGTGCTGACGGAACGAGACACCGAACACAATAATATTTATATAGATGAGGCAGGTCTCCCACTGAAGTCCTTGCAGTGCTTGTTCCATCGTACGCTGAAAGGTACTAGCCGATTTGTTCAAAGCGAATGGCATTCGAGTCATTTCAAAGTGCCCATATTTACAACAGAATGCGCTTTTAGGGCGGTCTACTACGTTCAGTGGGATCTAAAAATATCCACTAGTAAGGTCGAAACTGCTGAACAGAGTTGACCCAACAGCCGCGTCTAGACAATCCTGTACTTTGGGTAACGGTAAACCGTCCGATTTTACAAGGGCATTCAGTTTCCGATAATCTACGCACGGCCTGATGGCGCCATATGACTTAGTTTTTGAAAGGATAATTGGGGATGCCCATGGAGACATGGACGCGCTTTTGTATCACTCCTTTCTGCAACAAGTCTTCAAGGCCATTTTTTCTTGTTCAGCGTACGCTAATGGCACCCTCCGTGTTTTATGGGTTCTGCGTCGCCCGTGTTAATCACATTTTGTGCAAGCAATGTCAGCCCTATGTCCCACTTTGATTTGGAGAAGGTATCTATATACTTTATAAGAGTACCGGCTATAACGAGCTTATCCCATTCAGTTTTACTTTCGGTTGATTTCTTGTACAACGGTAGTGAGTGTTCTGGCATTTCAGATTCAGCGGTCTCTTGAAACTCTGCTGCCCTATTTTCCGCTTGTCGCTGGTCCACCTGTGTTCTACGTAGGCTGGTACAGTCACGCTGTTTTTCACCGTTCTCCGCTTGAGATATTACACTCAACATTCTCTCAATTATCTCCGCTTGCACAATAACGGCATCTTGTCTTAACTCCACCTCTGCTTCCCCCGGATTCGACACTCTACATTTACAGGTTGGTCCTTGGTTCAAATCAACCAATGTCGCCGCCATTTGTAACGGGTATCGTTCATGAGAACTTGCTTTTGGGTCTATCACAAAGTCGTTGATACTATCGTCATCGTCCCGATATCGCTCTACAAACACGTTTACAACCACATCAGTCAAGCCAGATACTTTCGTGTCATCAGCTACCATCACCCGTCTGGTCTTATGGTGTTTTCCTACTTGAAATATTGGAATATCCACTCCATCAAGCACTATTTTGTTGCTGCTTAGAAGTTTATCCGCCGAACCACCTTTTGAACCCTTAAGAATGTCATACCGTAGCAGAGCATCATCCTCGATCTCCGCAACAATGACCATTCGTTCAATCTCCATGGGTCCTACTTCTAGCGTAAGGCAAGCTTTTCCCTCCTCCTTGATTGGCGCCCCTCCACCCCCAACCAAACATGAGGACTTTACTAGCGACGGCCTTTTTGCAGCACATATATTTTCAAACACGATAGTAGACAAAACTGTGTGAGAGGCACCAGTATCGGCGGTAAAGGTAACCGGCGTATCGTTAACGTAACCCTTTACGTAGACACCTTCAGCCAGGTTTCTCTTTACTCTACCGCTCTGAAGCTTTGCAACGTGTGCGTCAGACTTCGTACCATCTGCTGTTATTTGAGATGATTGGCCTATCTCCGTGATTTGGACCTCCCTCTGGGCGAGAGGGTTGGTCCGTGGAAGTTTAAATGAGCCGGTGCATTGCTTGATGCGTTGTCACTATTTTCCTTTCTTCGCTTTGGGCATTCTCGTGCATAGTGACCCGTAGCGTGATAGCTGTAACACTCGAATTCGCCTTTGCGAGTGGTCTTACTGCTACCCTTTCTTTTTCTAGCTTCTCTATTCCTGTCAACAACTCTTGAATGTGCTCATTTTCCATGTTGCTACTTTGCTTTCAGGTTTCATTTTTATGGTCCGCTGTAACTGTTGAATTCTAATTCACACCTGCACCCGGTACACGGCTATTATTTCGGTAGCGATTGTATTCGGTAGTCTCCTGTATCTCGTTTGTCATCTGTTTTCGGCTCATATGCTCTTCGTGTGTTGAATTTACTTCTCCGGTCAACTCTTTTCACGTTTCGTGTTTGCATCAAGTTAAAGACGTGAAATACAGCTTCGTCTACATTCTGCGGTCCTTTGTTGAACTCTACTTCAAACTTGATTTCTTCGTCACATAACCCGTCTCGAAAACGAATAACTAAATATTTTTCTCTGGTCTGTCCATCCGTATGGCGGTGCACTATGTCATACAACCGTTTTAAGTCCGCGGCGTACTCTTCTAACAATTTGCCGATACGCCGTGTTCGTCTGCTGCAATTTGCCGCAAATGACCTTGGGGTCTCAATAACCCGGAATCTGCTGTTCATTTCCGCTACCAGGTCTGCATAATTGTTAATGATGCGCGGGGACAACTGGGAAAATACGAACTGGGCTGCAACTCCTTCGAGTCGAGGTAGAAGTTGGTCGATTTTCTCATCCTCGGTCCAGCCGTACCTATATGTTATGGTCTCAAATTGTGCTTTCCACGTAGTCCACATTGTTATTTGGAATTTTCGCGGGGAATTCGTCGGTTGGACCGAATTGTCATCGTACGGCTATTTGCATTGCCATATCCATGTCCATACTCGCAGTTTTGCCGATGGTACACTGCTCGCTCCGTGTTCGAGTCACTAGGGAAAAAGCCATATTCAGAGTCATGACTTTCGTATGAATCGCCATAGTACACAGATCTTTGGCTTTGCTGTATCCTTGGTACAAAGTTACGAGTGACGATGGAGTTATAATCTGTTTGAATTAAGTCATGATGTCTTGCTGTTTGCCCCGAATTCAGCGACGCTTTTAACTGAATGGCCGCCCGTGAACTAAGACCGCTATAAACATTGTCACCGTGTTCACTGAACTTGACTCTTGTAAGTGCTTCATCGCCTTGATTGACACCGTATAGGTTACGTCTTGAATTTTTCACACTAGCACCGGTTGACGGTTCGTTTACATAACAGTAAGACGTTGCATTAATGGTCCCCGTTGCTTGCGCGTGCACCCCTCAAGTCTTATTGTTGTTGTAGTTGCCACCTGTACCACGCAAATCAAAACTGTCCGTCTGCAACTCTTGAGCTCTTCGACGACGTTTTTTAGCATAACCGCCATACTTGCAATTGTCTGCTGTAAGGATCCATCGGCCGTTGCGCTTGCTGTATTTGACGTTTCCGGCATATCATTGCCGGCATTGCTCTTACCGGTTGTCTCGTCGTCTGCTCCGGTCGCTCCTCCTCCAGCACAAAACTTCCTGGTTGGTAACGGAAGTAGATCTTGCCATTGCTGTCGACTTGCTTAGGCTCACTCATGTTTATTTAATTTAATTTAACTCGAATTTAAATGCTTAATTCAACAACTGTTTTCTGAAGTAGACCCGAATTAGGTACGTATTATTTTGTATTATTTCCCACCACACATAATTTTAGAATCTGCCTATAATAATATCATTCTTAGTCACGGTGCGCTCCGTACAGAAGACCTACAATTAGTTTAATTGTATTATTTTATCACTCTGTTAATATGTTCTTAGTTTGCAATATTGGCCTACAGTTAAATGTGTTCATACTAATTTTAAGTCGTATGCCGTAACAAATGATGGCAGCGGCGGTGATTGAAAATTAGATTCTATCACAGTGATACGAACTTACCGTTCAAAAAAATCCGTGTGAAATAAACGCAACAGAACATACTAATCAGTAACGCGGATATTCCATATACATAAACATTACCAATTGTCTGAAATAAGAGATTGCGAAAATCTAAACGCTGCAAAACTATGACTCATTGGACCAGAATGCACTTGGAAAATGGCTGACAAAGAAGTATCGTTTTCAAGGGCAAAATACGTTTTAACGTAAAAATACGCTCAAAATTCAATAATGGAGTTCTGTTACTCAGCGTAATTTAAGTTTACTAACACAAGTTATACATAATACTAGTGTTGTGCACTTACACTGGATTAAAACATGAAAATATTGATCATCAAATGTGTATTCAACAAGACAGGAGCCTGGACCAATGTTTCGGACATCCACATCGAACTTGAAATACAGAAAACGTAGGTTGACAACCATGATATGGTTTATGTGTAAATTGGCCGTAAATACCAGGTCATCATGCATATATAATATGTTTTGGTTGTCCCATGCCTTGTGTTGATGCTCAGGTGGCTAGTAAAATACATTATGTAACAACATTACGGTAATCCGTTAACACAAACATTAAAGTTAGTGTTCATTGTTCACTGTTACTTTTCACTGTTATTATGAGGGGCATAAAAGTATTAAGGTTCAAATGTGTAGTTATCATTTACAATGCTCAGTTTATTTTTCTCAAAAAATGAATTTCTCCCACAAAACCTGAAATTCACGCGTTGTTTGCCCTTTTTCTCGGGCTAGGGCCCCTTCCTCTCAATGTGAAATAAATAACCTGACTGAGTATGTGTGTTAGGGTCTGTTAACGTAATCGGATGATAAGTAAGTACTTCTAAAATGATTGAATATATCTATACCACATAAAATAATTTGTGGAAAGGGAACAAGTTACTGCAAAGATTAATATAATGAAATGTTTGGGGGCCCTAAATTATGAAATATTTCAGCGTCCTTAAAAGAAATAATGATTCTGCCATATGAGTCTTTAAATTTGTAAGCGGCTACACCGCTTACAAAATACTTCGAAAAATGTTGAAATCATTTATCAACATTAGCAAATGCATTTTCGTGTTAACGTCTCGTATATCCTTGTCCGAAAACTGTTATCGAGTCAAAACGCTAGACA
The DNA here is from genome assembly GCA_027627225.1 of Congeria kusceri. Classification (NCBI taxonomy): domain Eukaryota; kingdom Metazoa; phylum Mollusca; class Bivalvia; order Myida; family Dreissenidae; genus Congeria; species Congeria kusceri. The sequence goes on along the minus strand of CM051039.1, from coordinate 30,638,652 downwards.
GGTCACGGTGTAGTTGCAAACAAACTATATAAAGAACCATCTAAACTTCAAATCACGCGTTCACCATATGCTCATATTCCCTTAGAGATAAAAAGCCACCGACGACACCACACATTTGTATCAAACTAGTAAAAGGGGCTGGACTTAGATAATACTTTAACTGGAGTGATCACTGTCGACACCATGGTACCGGCGTGGATTTTCACGGTCGCCTGTGTGATACATGGTAACACTTCGTAATTGTTCGCTGTTGGTAATATTTGTAGATTGATATAACAAAGTCTTGAACCAAATATTTTTCAAATGTATTTCGCATGGATAACCCCGATGCATGTTTTGCTGTTTTTTTTTCTTCAATATTCCGTTTTCGTTTCGATCACTTCTTTCTTTGTCAGATTAATCATTTATATTTCCGAAAATACGACTAACAGAGGCAGTCGTCAATGTATGCAAATAACAATTATCGTCATTAGTTTCGTTATTCAATGTTCAGGCTTACAGCGGTTTTACTATTATAAACAATATCGCCATAGGTGCGCATAAATCATAAAACTACATTAAACATGACCATCAATGTCAGCATTCTGAACATGAACTGTATTTATGACAGTTAACGCTACCACATAATGCACGTACAGTTCAAGCTGAATAAATCTGCATACAGTTGAATGGCCGAATTATTATGCGTGTGTTTAACGTAACGGCTACATTAAAGCGACATAATTTGAACCTGTATACTGTGAATCATATGACGGTGGTTTAATTGTAAGACTTGCAGATAATAATACTAATTATTAAATACACATATTTTGCTATGAGTCTGCTCGATCTTCTGTTTCTTATTTTTGTTTAGCAATTATGCAGATATATGTGGTTTAGTATGGTTGTTACTTTAATATTTTAGAGTTATATTAATGGTAGTCTCCATTAATTTTGGTGTATTCTTTACAAAAAAAAAAAAAAAACAACAACAAAGAAACAACAGCAACTCGCAACATTCAGAATTATCTTTGTTTTCAAAATACGATGTTTGCAGGTTATGGATATAACAGATTTTCAGTAAAGTTTTTGAGTAACACGGGCTTGGGTTTATTAAAACTAAACAAAACTTATTTCTTCATGTAGAGTTTCCAGTTTTTCTATGAGAATATATGACAGTTTTTGATTTTGATTGTATTCCTATTTAACATAGTACATCTTGATTATATAAGTCTTTATCTCTAAACAAGAACGAAAATCACCTATTCAGTCCTTTCTATTGAAGACAACGAATACTTGAAGAGAAATTCACTTAGTACTTGCAAGATTTTTCTTCATTAAAATATATTGGCGGGCTACTTTGCTGTGCAGCTGGAATTGAGGCCAAAAGGCACACATCCAATTGCACGTACTAGTATATGCCTTGCTTCTGACGTCCCACGTGATTTGAAAATATAGCTTACTATCAATGCATATAACAACGCAATATTTTACACAACGGCTCAATTGCAAAAGTGATAACAAGTTTTATGTAATTTTAATTAAAGTGCAATTTGTAATCCAAACAATATTTTTAGACAGAAAATGTAGTGTTATGCAATAGTATTTAATATTTATTGACAAATAGACCCTTATGCCTTTTGTACCGTTCGAAATATACAGTTTACTCTTTTTTCTGAAAGATATTAAATAAAATATATAAAAAATGCAATTGTGAACTTAAAATATATGCATATGTATGTATTTAATCTGCAAAAGGTCTTTATATACAGAAATTTGCAGTGGTGATATAAGTATCAACGCATTTTGCCGAGAGACTTGGTACTGAAACCTTTGACCAAAGTTTAACGAAGATATGCGACATTGACACAGATGAGTAGTCCATTGCTTTTTATTTCTAATGATAAGCAAAAGAGGTCGAAACATATGAGACGGTGTCATGTGTTGTGTATAGTATGACATTTGTAGACAATTTGTATATAAAAACAACAGTAGTATGTTGTTTTCTAAATTTCAGCCGCGTTGGCCGGTCCCTATAGCGACCCCCACTGCGCCGCTGGCAGAGACTCGATCGTGCATTTGTTTGAGTGGAAATGGACAGACATCAAGGCAGAATGCGAACGGTTTCTAGGACCTTACGGATTTTGTGGTATACAGGTATATACATTTTAGTTACAAAACTATTGTACATACCTATATATTACATTTTAATGGCAATTGTCTAATATACTATAAAACAGACAACAAATAAAAGAGCATACGAACGCAAGAACGAACGAACGTGCATACGAATAAAACGAAATGACGAACAAGCAAGCATGCCAACCTAGCTTTCAAACTGGACTTCCCACAATGACTGAGTTTTAATTTAAATTGTCAATTAGTCCATTTTATTGGACGAAGAGTGATGTTTGTAAGATAGTTACGCTATCGCAGCAAAAACAGATGTGAACATCCCACTTGAATAATTCGGTTGACATTACCGCACATGTTAGCCCAATGAAAAAAGAAGCGGTGGGGACGAATCCAAATAGATCAGGTAGATGAATAATGCCTTTCACAATTCTCGATTGTTCCTTAATTCATTTATTTATTTAATATTTTTATATATTCCAAATTAGTGCATGCATCGCATGTTCTTTCGTACCCCGCAAGAAAGCCCTGTGAACGAGAGCGCGGTTATAACGACACCAAACATACATCGTTGCTGAATAAATCCCTTCACAAATCTCGATTTTCAAGGCATGTATCTTATCTTTTAATATGTCGAAAGCGATAGTATACCCCGCATGATGTTCTCTCGTACCCCACAGGTAAGCCCAGTGAACGAGAACGCGGTGGTGACGAATCCCAACAGGCCCTGGTGGGAGCGCTACCAGCCTGTCAGCTACAACATCATCACGCGCAGCGGCAATGAGCAGCAGTTCAGGGAAATGGTATCCGCTTGCAACAAGGCCGGCGTCAGGTTAGTAAAGCCGTTCTTGTTGTTAAGTTGTTCTGATGCTGAAGAGGGCTTTTGTTTCTGAAATTAAAATTGCAGTCGGTATGGAAATGAAAATAAGGCTGTTCTGGATGTGCATTTGTTCGGTAGTTGATTTTTTTTCCAGAAAATAAACTTGGAGTTGTTCAGAAGTTGACTGGCGTACCTTGGTTTTTAAAACTGCAATTGGCATTTTATTTTGAGCCTGTAGATAATGGTTTTGCTTTTAGCAACATATATATTTGACTGTGGATTGTGAGTCATACTCATAACGTTCTGTATCGTACAGTATTTCCATATTAATATAAATCTATGACAAACATGTATAGAGCGTTTGTCATGAAAACAGGATCTACGTAGACTCTGTCATAAACCACATGACCGGAAGTTACGCCGGACATGGTACAGGGGGCAGCAGCTTCGACGGCGGTTCATGCAGTTTCCCGACCGTACCGTTTGGGCCCAATGACTGCAACGGTGGGGACAATTGTCACACAAGCGATGGAAGTATCCACAATTATGGAAACCCCGAGGAAGTTCGAAACTGTCGTCTCGTTGGGTTGGCCGATTTGCGACTTGGAGCGGATTACGTCAGGGACAAGATAGCCGGTTTTCTGAACCACCTAATCGACATCGGGGTGGCCGGTTTCCGAGTTGATGCTGCAAAACACATGTGGCCGGGAGACCTTGTGGGCATTTTGTCCAGGCTTCACAATCTCCGTAGCGACACGTTTGGATCTGGAAAGAAACCGTTCGTCGTCCAGGAGGTCATTGATATGGGCGGCGAACCGATCAAGATGAGCGAATATTTCGGAACCGGCCGCGTGACGAATTTCATTTACGGTGTCAAGTTAGCCGACGTGTTTTTGCGCCATTCCAATCAAGCGAAATATCTAAGCAATTTCGGTGAAGGCTGGGGCATGCCAAGTACCTATGACGTCCTTGTGTTCCTTAGTAACCATGACAACCAAAGAGGACACGGAGGTGGTGGTAGGTTATTGATGTATTTACTAAATGAGTAACAGCTACGTCTCTATTGAATATATATATATATATATATATATATATATATATATATATATATATATATATATTAAAACAAATGTATTCATAATTTACACTGTGGCCTCTGCATATTGATACACGCAATACGACATACACTCATGATTCATGAGTATAAGATTTATCAATCAGGGACACTAAAACAATCTGGTCTGGAAACATATCTCGTTTGATGTAATCTCGTGTGGTTTATCTTAATACTTTATATGAATATACGCACACATTCACAACCACATGTCCATTACACGCTTATTTTCATAAGGTGCTCCAATCACTTTCCGAGAGCCAAAGGAGATGAAAATCGCCAATGCCTTTATGTTGGCCCATCCGTACGGCTTTCCCAGAATCATGAGCAGCTACGACTGGCCAACGTAAGACATCTATCAAATGACTGAAATATAAAATATTACACTTAGCATGTCAGGCTATGAAACCAAATTGCTATAAAGTATTACGAAAGTATCTCGACATCGCATATTATGCCATGCTATGCTTTAGTGGTACTGTTTGCAAGAGATTTTCTACGTTGTCACACCAATGTGTTAAAATAGTGTACACGTTTTGCTTAACAATGTTATTGTTAACTACATTGGGGTGACCATAATGTATATAAATTACTTACGTTGTTTGGCACTTGTATCCGCATCTTGCATTTAACAAATTCTTTGTTCAAATGGTTGAAACATAAACACATAGTACGTAAAAGTGTTAATAAACATCTTCATTTCAGCAACTACCAGAACGGCAATGACCAGAACAACTGGATTGGACCGCCACACAACGGTGACATGAGCACTAAAGACGTACATATCAACGTCGATATTACCTGCAGCGATGGTTGGGTAGGTTTGGCCATTAGTTTTGCCGGCGATTGTTTTATTGTCTGTCTGTTTGTTAGTAAGCAACGTATATGTTATGAACGGATTGCAGGAAATTGTCTGTAAAGGTTGGAAAAGGGCCTAAAAACAAATGATTAGATTATTGTGAAGCTCTAGGATTTTCGGGCAAATCGCCACATTATGCCGTAGAAATAATAAGGTGCACATCATATGGGATGAATGAACTGCCTTGGTATGTGCTCTCAGAGTGCTTTCTAGTTGAATAAGTTGTCTTTTGGATCTACCATCCGACAGCTTTAAAAACCTGAAACAATTAGTGCATTATGCATTCAGACATTGTAATGCTAAATTGAAGCTTACATTATTGTCTAACCTTCTGTGTATTTTCTTTGATTCAATATGTTTTATTCCAGATTTAAGTGTCATCTCTGCATTGTAAAGCGGGTTCATTTTTTCAAGAATTCCATGTAATATGTTTGCAAAATAAATAAAATATAAAGAATATTATGTTTTTCTAATCCGGCCGTAAAAACGACATGTTGAAAACAAGTCATTAAACGTCTTTATTTTATAAACACAATAAATATATTAATATATTTGAAGACTTGTTTTTGCACTTGTAGTACTAAGCCTCCTTTTTGCGCAGATAATTGTCCCTTTGAAATCAAGTTCCTTATACGCTGATAGGTATGTGAGCACAGATGGCGGCAGGTATACAACATGGTTGCCTTTCGCAATGTGGTGGCAGGAACACCACTCCAGAACTGGCAGGCCCTAACCGATTATCAAATAGCTTTCTCCCGAGGAAACAAAGGTAATACTAACGAAAAATATTGTGTCAAGGTTTTGCTATCAAAACTAGATCTATTATGTTTCAACCGACGTTTGCGTTTTTGTTAAATAAATATATGTGTAAGTAAACCATGTCAAGACGATCGTGGTCATGCAGTATCATGTGAACAAATAACCTAACCCAACGACCTACCGAAATTATTTTAGCAATATTACATATTCCACATGTATGTTTGCATTCCTATCAATAAAATTAGGTCATAAAATATGGATTTGATTAATGTATTGTTTCATATAATCATTCTTAAAAGCAAAAACATCGTATATTATAGTTAGGATAATTTTCATTGGTTAGTATTTTACTACATTAAATGTAAAGTTGAATCAAATTAATCCAAACATAGAAAGCTATTTAAAGTTGTGCATATTTTAGTGGCATCGTAATAGAGTGTGTATCCTTACGTGTAGTGAAAACAAATACGGTAAATACTGCGAATTCAATAATTAGCATATCTATTTTCTTAGGTTTCATCGCAATCGTTGGTGATGGCAGTCACATGAACAGTGACATCAACACAGGTCTTCCATCTGGAGATTACTGTGACGTCATATCCGGAAATTACGAAAATGGGGCGTGCACCGGAAAGACCGTACACGTGGATGGTAGCGGACGTGCGCACTTCAACATTAACGGACAATCTGATGATCCCGTTATGGCCATTCACATAGGTATGTTTCGGTCCCTAAAAGTGTATAATACGTTGTATATACCTTCTTTAGGCACTGTGTATTGATACACACAGCTGTGATTAACTGTCAGACATGTGTAATGCAAAATGTACAAACATCCCAACTATAATCAAAAGAAAGTAAATCTTATAAAAACAGCGAAAAACACGTACATGTATGCTTCAGTCCAGTGTCACAATACATAGAAGTATTAATATGCAGAAGATTTCCTTCGTGCGAGTTGAAAACGAGTGTATGACGTATGCTTCACGTATGCTTTAACCATAAATGTGGTTTTTCACATACAAACACCAAATGACTTTTAACTATGAACATTGCTACATAATAAGACAATTTTCATCTTACATAGTGCTATCAATGTGTTACAGTTATGCATGAAATTTATTGTTTTTTCTTATTTTCTAGGTGCCAAGATTGGAAGCCCAAAGAAAGTGACGACATAATTCAGAAATCATATTTTGCTGAAATCCTATTGTTCACTGTGTAATAAATGCTATTGATTTTGTTTTCATATCATCGGTTTTAAGAATTTACATTATACAATGTTCACGGTTAGGAGAATCACCGGACCATCTCATTTCGAGGTGTTAAGAAACTGTTCGGTGGTGACTTCCGAGGTGCTCCGGTGTAGTGAAAATATCGTAAACAGTGCGTATGACTTGTATTATCAGAGCTTGTATTATTTTCGTATCATAAAGGCGCTTTTTAAGAAATCGACCAATGTCACTGCAAGTAGGAATGATCAAAGAACACTTGTTATCCATTAGTGTCCTTTGCGACTCCATTAGTGTCCTTTGCGACTCACTGGGGGGGGGGGGGTTCTAAATAGTGTATGCAACACTTTCTAATTTGAGAGCAAATAATGCCCCTTCACCTTTTATCTGATATGTTGCCATAAATAATTCATGTTAGGCTTTATCTAGGACAATATCGAGTTCAAACATGAATATATTAAAGACAATTTATACGATTTTACAAAAACTAGTTTGGAGGATAATGAAACAACAATCATAAAATACCGGCTACGACGAGATCTTGCACTTCAGTCAGATTGATGAAAGAACATACCATTTAATAGTCATATAATTTGTATTTGGATTTAAAATGAAAGAAAAATTAAGAAAGAAGAAACCTTGCTAAACGACATTTACTAAAAGACAATACTGTCGTCAGTTCCTAAATACGTGTTATTTTATTAATGACGGCGGCGTCACAGACAATAAACCTTTATATTGGACCGGTTCATTAGCTTAAGTTTAATTTATATACAAGCACGTCGGTAAAGGGGAGCAAATTGTTCCATAAAATAGTAAAAAAAATACTTTTACAATACATCTGGTGTAATTCAGCTAGTTTACCATTTACTCCGTATTTGCTTTTATCATTTAACAGTTATCCCTAATTTTGTTAGTGTGAAAAAATTTAGTCGATTAATCAGCAACAAAATTCAACTACATGCAAATAACCAAATAATCAGGATTCTTGAAAGTAAAGAAAAGATGGGCTCGTCCGCTGTGTCAATCATTTATATTGATTTATTTAGTTTGGCAATGAAAATGTACTCATTGGCACATGTATATGTGACGGTTTTAATAGGCAACTCAACACAGATAGAAATCCGACAGGATTGGTGGTATATTTTACACAAGATAATACTTCTTTATGTTGTTTTCTGCCATCAGGTCTATGTATAGTAAACTGTATGTTTTGGTAGGCATAGATGAAAAGAAAATCCAATACTGCTAGTTCCACACACGGGATCTCATACGGGAGTCAAGTATTTATGCATCATAAGACTTGTAATAAGAAACATAGAATTTGCAGTTAACACGTTGGCACAAAGACGCATCAAAAGTTTGACATGAGCCCGTTAATTTGTTTTGAACATATGGAACATATTCTTTGTGCGACATTTACAAAGTGTATAGTTAAAAAATAGAATAAGAAAACGATGTTAATAATGTTAATAATCAATACATTTTAGTCAATTATAATCTGCTATTTGAGATTATGTTATAGACACCAATATCAGATTTAAGGATAATTCTAATTGGAATATGGTTTTGTTCGGTATTAACAATATGTGTTTAGAACTAGTACTAGTATTTGAAACTAAAGGAAAGCATTAATAACAATGTTCAAGCAATGTAATTAAAACAATAACAATGAGTTGTTACGCAAAACTATGTGATAACATAAAAGGGACTTATTTACAGAAAAAAAAAATTAAAACGTCCGTCAAATATTCTAAAACTAACAAAATTGTAAATATGAGGCGTGTTGTGGGATAACCGGGCTTAATACATGCGCGTAAAGTGTCGTCCCGGATCAGCCTGTGCTGTCCGCACAGGCTAAGTGACTTCCATGAAACAGAAAATACCACAAAAGCGGAAAGTGTCGTCCCGGATCAGCCTGTTTGCACAAGCTGATCCGGGACGACACTTTACGCACGTGCATTAAGCCCGGCTTTCCCACGACACGCCTCATATAACTATAAATCAGGTAAATAACTCTTTTGACAAATACATATATTGTAAATAACGAATTCAGTTGAATATTTTAACATTATGAACCGTCGGTAACGCGAACGGTTGAATAGGAGGAATGGTTTTGTTCTTTTCGTTGAAAGTTTGAAAACATCAGAATCATGTGTTTGGCACTAGAACTACACGTTAGTGTACAATTACCGTATGACATAGTAGTTACCGTGTCAGATCCGGAGGTGAGGTTGTACAAGGTTCGACCCTCGACGGAGGCACTAGTTTTCTCTTGTATGCTTTTCTTGGTATAATATTCGAGTTGTTAAAGTCTACATGTTCTTGGGTTTGCAGCTAAGACGTGTAATTGTATTTGTTAACAGTGAGAAAAATACGTTAACACGTCACTTTACCTGAGGTATACTAGCACATAAATTAGATCAACTTACTTTAAATTACACTGAAACTATCTTCAATGAATCCTTTGTTTTAAGACACGTAACAAAGCAAAGGTAATTAAGCATGTACACGTGAAAAATGATACTGTTGATCTCTTAGCAATTTGATCTATGTACTTTGTCTGAATACATTTGTATATTTCTATGCTGTGCTTTATAAACTGATATCAGCTATATTGACATTTGAACTGCTTAGTTTGAATTTAAGTTATAGCTGCTTAGTTGACATCTGAACTGCTTAATTTAAATGTTAGCTGTTTTGCGTATGGTTTAAATGTTTACCTACTAAGTCTTGTAACATTTTGCGATGTCCCGACCTGTGTTATAAATAAACTTGAAAATGACTTTGAAAACGTCTACATGCTACTGTCTAGAGTTTAATTGCCATTAGTTATTTCTCAGAAAAAGACCCATAAATGCAAAACGGTACGTATATGCTAAAGCAATCGATCCGTATATAATTATCTTACTAATTATTAAAATTTAATTCTGTAGTTTGTTTGTTAAAAAAATAAAACAACAACAACAACAAAAAACTACATTCAAAGGACAATGTTGAGCGTCTGTTGTGCACACAATTTCTGTTTTTGTGAAAATACATTGCATGGTGTTACATACTATAAAAAGGAAACAAAGATAAACGTCGTTTCATTTTTAATAGTATTATATAGATATTATTTCAACGGTACTATTATTACTTGAAAAGAAGCATTTTGGTTGGCCTACATGAAGTACGGTTTAAAGCTATCATATACAGTCAGGTGCTTAATAAATATAACGTCATATGGCAATGGTTAACCTTTAAACAATACATAAAACGCGGTTCATTCACAAGAGTGCCTGATTGATCAAACTGAATAAAGATTAACCTAATGTGTTAGATATAGTACAAATACTTATCAAAATTCAAGTTAATGTATATTTTCTGAAAATGATCAATTGTTAAAAAAACATTTACATATTATAACTGATCAACAGCTTTGCACAACGATCGCTAAACATTGAACAAAAAATAACAATAGTGAAAACCAATGACAGCAATTGGAGGTGTACGTGTAATTTATTAATACGGTAAGTTTTAGAGGATATTTAAATTGCTTTTTAATAAGTTATATTTCATTTTAACAATTTTAATAATCAGCGGATGAAAGTGAAGTAATGACTTGAAATCCGAAGAAACAAAAACAACAACAAAACAACAACATGAAACTGAAAAAAGAAAAAAACAACACTTGTATATTAAAAGGCAAACACACAAGTATATTGACTTTAAAATAGTTTATAATGTATTGACGAGTCAGTCAATAATATATACTGCGATTTACAAAAACACTAGTCAATAAAGCGTTTTACATCAAACGTTTTACGTTTACTAGTACTAGATTATCGACAGCGCAGTATATGTATCAATGTGACTGCTGAACTGGGTTACATGATTGCAAGGTTATACGTTACGAAAATAGAGGCAATCGAGACATCTACTAGATGAGCTTTCGGTTTAGAAAAGTTTCAAAACATTTGTTTGGATATTAAGAAAGGTAAAAAGTCGGGTAGGCAGCTACGCCAAAAAACTGCATTCAGATAGACGGTGAATGTGTCAAGGCGCGACGATTGTTGTCAGGCGTCTTTTCTGCAAAGCTTAAAATTTAGGTCAGATGTTCTTAGATGTTCTCAGATGTTCTTACCACAATTTTCCTAGTAGGCAACCGGTTTATTAAGTGAAGTTGAACACTGCGGTATATGCTTTTCACTTTATCTGTTTGAAAACTTTTGTACTGTGTTTAACGAGTTTACATTTGTTACAGTTTTAAAGGAGTTTCGTTGCAGAATAAAATAGCCCGGGCACAATAAAAAAAGTTGGCTAAACAACTAGGGTGTATGATGATCCCGAAGTTGGCAATTGGTATATTGTCAACAATCCTAACAGTTAGCGTGTAAGTTGGCCGGATAATCTTCGGCATTAGGTATTATAACAAATAATGCCACAATGCGACCTGTTGCGATCTTGTTGGTGTAATTCTTACAATAAATAATAATAGTTTTGAAATATAAATGTAGGTATAAAATCAATAAAATGTAAGTTTCAACATGGCTTCCAAATTTTAAAGACGTTATATCGACCCAATCTAGGACGGATTGTACATGTACCTGAATAACAATTGATTTTTCATCTCAGTTTATTTACTGTTTTGTATATGTAGAAAGTATAATATTTAATCTATACGATGTACAAACAGAGCTTGTTTCATCGATTGGGAATAAGGACAAAGAAAACAGCATTCTTCTTGGGTGACTTTGTACACATTTTTAAAGACGTGAGTGTTTAACATTCGATACACTGCTGCACTGGGTTTCATTATTGCAAGGTTAAAAAGAACGACAATGAAGGCATAAGATAAATCTTAAATAATGCAGCTGATGTTTAGTTGACATATTGTCTATATCGTTTTAGCGTCCATTTTTTTTAAAAGGAAGTACACGAGATGCAAATAAATGAATTTGTTCAACAATATTTATTTGTTTGTTTTTTCTTACTGGGGATCAACTATATAGGCATTGATCTGTACCGTACTTATGGAAAAGTGTTTGGGTAGATTACCATAATTGCAATTCATTTAGCTTTTTTCAGTTTTTGTTTTTCTTTGCAAACATATAAAAATGTCGGTATGATCATTGCATTGTAATTATGTTATCTATTTATGTTTTTAACAATCGACTGATAAACAATAATGGTGGCTGGTTGTCGGTACACATACATGTCTGCTGTTCGTGCCTAAACCTAATCTTACAGTATCCCAAGGGGTTAAAGTCACATACACAACGTGCTGCAAGTTAAGATAACCATACTTTAGATTTTACAAACGCATACAAGAAAACATTATGATCTAACAACTATTTAACATTTTCTTGAAATAAAAAAGTTGTTTAACCAGTTGTAATTCCACTTTATTGTCTACATTTTAAACAACTATCAGTAGTAGTATCATGGAGCTCGCTGAAAGTTAACGGTAAATGTTCTGATTAAGAGAACGTCGCCGCGATGATTAGCGAATAAATAAAGCAACTGTGTATAGACAGTTTACTTGGAGGATCAGTGATGTTATTGTAAACAGTTTCCATCAACTTAATGTTTCCTGATATATTATATAACAGCAGTTTAATTGTACAATAAGACACTTGAACCAGGCATTTCAATGTCTGTTTTAAGTTTGAATTCTAAATATGACCACTGTTACCTTTAGTGTGACTTTTAAACATACTGTTCATGTTTATCTAGCCATTATGTAGCTGTAGCAAATCTAATAAATATAGCGTTCGGTGTCAGAACTTGTGAATAAAGTAAATAGCTTTTTACTTTTTATCAGATATGTAAAAGGTATATTATTCAATTACCAGTATATCTATAATGTTAATAACGTGTACTGTTTAAAAGTAATTTTATATTCATTACAAAGTAATCAAAGAAAATGTAAATTATGTACGGCGGTGTAGAATATTTTTATTCGTCTATTGATTGCCAAAAGGGCCAAACAGTATATTTGCAAATAAGGCTAATAGGCCCTTTTGGCTTTAAATGGAAGATTTTTTACATCCAATACAGGCTCTATGTTTGCAACACACCTGCACTTGTTATCAGTGACACGGAAATGATCAAGGAAATAATGGTGCAACAATTTGACCACTTCACTGATAGATCGGTAAGTTATGTGTTTAATGTCACTTGTACCGTAATTCATAGGTAACATTTAATTATACTACTATTACGTTTAACATTGAAATATATAGTAAGTGCCTCATTTACTTCTTAACACTTTTAAAAATACTTGCTGCATTTTATCTCAGATATTTGTAAGGGTAACACAACCATGGAGGTCTGCTATGGTGTTCGCCAGTGGAGACGTATAGAGGAATGTCCGACATACTTTAACTCCAACATTTTCGAGCTGTAAACTTAAACACGCAAGTATACCATTGACTTATATCAAACAACATAAACTTTTGAAAATGAGTCATATGTATGTAGAAAGAAATCAATATTAAATTGGAATATCAATAGTGTTCAATTTGCAATTATACTTAATACAAAAACCTGGTATTTTCTAAACTCTACGCAGCGCAAATATAATACCTTATGTAACATGTAAGACATCTGATTTATTTCAAGTAAATCTTATTGTTTAAACGCTGTCATAAATGAATCAACATTTGACAAGATGTTTAGACGTTTTGCATGGAATATTGGACAAGAATATTTAGGAATCCCCAAGCGGCTTCGATGTTGATTCGTAAATATTTTATTTTTATAATTTCTTGCATTTCAAGTAAAAACAAAGAAAAAGACTTAAAATGTATTTTATCTAATAACAAAACGAATAATGAAACTGAAACCTTCTGTACCCTGGAACTAATTTGAATGAAAACATATTTTACATTGTAGACAATTGTTTAGCTACCTTAACTAAAAGTTGCCTTTCCGAAACATCGTGGTATAGAGAAGTGTTTATCACATATAGAGTACAAGTTATTAAGGTCGGCATTGGGTGCATATATATATTTTGTACAGTATCATTCGCCGATTTACAATGGATGTCATACTCGCCACTGGATTCGGTCTGGAAATAAGCGCACAAACGGACGATGGGGACCCATTTTTCAAACATGCTAAAAACGATCCTCCAGATAAACCCTAGCGGATTTTCGAAATTTCTTATCAGTAAAACACACGTTTTCGAATGTAACACATAATAATTATGATACGTTATATATTTATGGGTACTTCGTAAACAAATCAAATCCAATTGATGTAACATGATTAAGGTACGCATAAAAGTTAAATCTACACAACCATAAACCATAAACTATCATTTAACACTGCGTCAATAAAACCTGTCGGGCGATTGATCTACTAAGATGAAACCAAAACTACCGTTAGCAAATACATGTAACTGTTGTGATGCAATATCATGAATATGTTTTACTCTGACTAAACCACTGTTTCCAGGTTGGTTTCCCGATTTAGCTGATTTGTTTCCAAAATTATTCCAAAGCAGTCCTGTACCCGATGAAAGCACTGAATACTTGGCAAAATCAATAAGGATCTTATTTGAAGAGCGGAAACAATTAGAATCAGTATATATTTTTACTTCTTTGAGTGTGTATTGTTTGGTGCATAAATATCGTGGCAAATAAGTGGAGTGAAAGTTCAAAATGAAGTACTTGAATATGTTAAAATATGCTGCATTTAAAAATGGCCATGTGTTTATTTTAACATTTCCAGAAACACACAGACCTCCATCAGCAGATGGTTAATGCAAACAATTCAACAGGCAGTGAAAAACGTCCCAGTGGGAAAAATGTTAACGTTATTTTAATGTAAGTGATTTTTTTTAATAATGACATTACGGGTCTTAACTAAAATACTAATGTATAATGTATTTTTAAAAAAGCAACAACACGAAAACTCACATCGTGCGTTTTGTATGCAAGATTAACGTAATGTATTATTTGTAACGTTTATTTGCAAAGCTAGGAAATTGCTAAATCAACCCTTAAGTTTTTATTTTGTTGCTCATCTACTTTAGTTTTGTATGCAGTTAAACTTAAGCATGCCTAATTGCTGAATATTTGTATAGCATGCGTCACCAACGGTTACACGTTTCCATGTATAGACTGGAATTATATGAATTGGCCTTGCAGTATTTCGGGTACCCTTTGCAATTATATATGGCTTGCACACATTAACCTGACACTGAACTTAATGCATGAATATACTGCAAACCAGTTACGATGAATAAATTATTTTCCGTCCTGGAATCGAGTTAAATCAATGGAAGAGTAGCCCATAGTTATGGTATTATCATTAAACCAACCTCCGCGCAGAGATTTAACTGTGTCCGTGCATAGCTCATTAAATCCCTACCGGCATGAAGTTACATGTGATCATAGGCAAACATTTGGCTCGAAATAAAATCGTGGATAAACACATGATAAAAACGTGACAACGTAAAATCATGCGTTGTTATGTTTACTATTTTACATTTTTTTTTCATTTTAACTCGGTATATATATACCTGGACCAATAATACAACATGTATGTGTCATTGTGATCAAATAATAATGATACAACTACAATTTTGTAAAACATAAATATTCAATCTCCTCATAATCGTCTCCCCTGAAAACTTCCAAATCTGTATGTTTTGAACTCATGGTGGCAGTGTTAACTGAAGAGTACCAATGGGGAATTAACCACTGCGAGAAGTTTGTCATTTAACTTGTGAAACACGTACACGAATAATGCCAAGTATAGATATAGGAAACTATTCGAGTACGTAATGTATGCTAATAGAGTTCCCGAGTGTCAGGTTAATGTGTCCGAGCTATACCACAAAACCTACAAATGCATCCTGGATAAATGAACAACGTTCAGTTATTATTTGCTAATGGTTCTGTTTTTATTTACATATTAATGAAGGGCTCAACGACGAAGAAATAATCATGAACTCCGTTATGTTTATGCTGGGAGGATTTGACACAACAGCATCGGGGATTGCTTGGACGCTTTATGAACTGGCCCTGAATCCACAAGTGCAGGAGAAACTCGTGCTAGCTATCGGCGAGAACATTGGCGATGTAATTTTGAGTTTGCTGGCATTTAATACTGTCCGCGTCTTTATATAACGATGTCTCCATGTGAGAAGCAACTGTTGATGGACAACGTACATGGCCTCAACAACACATAGTAGTATGAGAGTAGCATTAAGGCTTTAACGGGGTATGTCAACGGCATTTCGCATAAAAAGAAACAGGTAATATTCCTATTTTGCTCGACCATATTTTTCGAGGAGCAACAACGTATTCGTTTGATGAAATCGTTGAAAAAAATATTTTCAACGACACAATAAGACCTTGTTGTTTTTTGATAAACAATTCCATTAGGATTGGAACTTCCGCCTACAAAATCGCGCTCTCCAACGATATCTTCACTACGCTACGCAGATTTCAGCAATGGCGCGCATGCGCGTACAATAAATCATGTACATTTCATTCGTCTTGAGTTTTACTACTACTACTACATGTAATTGTCCCGCGCAGCCACGCGAAAGTGTAATCAATGACCACCATTATACAATATTATGCGTTTGCCAACTGTTTATAGAAATGGTGCCATGATATTTTACAACGCTTAAATGTTAATTCCTTGTAAATGAACTTTAGTTTTACAAATGTATTCGTCAATGCACCTGTTTTGGTGACTGGCCAGTTTCAATGACCTTTCCAATTTATGTGCTTATTCTTTTGTTATGAGTTTTTTTCATGATAATTCATTGTGCACATAATGACATACATTATCACAGTTTATTCACATGCTAAATGATTAAAAATGCATAAAAACAAATGAGTGCTCCTTATTTTTAGAACTGAGGGGTATTTTTGATGTAATTTTACTATTACTTTTTCAACCATGTTCATCAGCCCCTCAAAATAAAACAAATGTCAACAGACATTTTCAATCACTAGTTTGTTAATTCATTGTCTGTTTCATCAAAATATAGAGATAAATAAACATCACAGTCAAGGTTTTGGAAACAATATATCCTCAAAGAGTGCCTCGGGGGTTAGATAATTTACGCTGAATTCACTTAAAATTATGAGACGTCACCGACATCCCGGAATAAGAAAAAAATAAGCGTATCACACAAATTACTAGTCTAAAAAGTTCACCAGCTGTATTTCATTTGTCTTTGCAAAATTAACAAAGGCTACCAGATGTTGCTACTGGTCACATCACATTTAATGAGACCAGAAATGGGTAATTTAGAGAAAAATTGATGTCTGCTACCCATGGATTAAAAATAGTGAAAATTTCCACACGCAACATTTATCCTGTAGTAAGTGTTATATTTGTACAGATATATTAATAGTTTTGACATTTTTTGGACAAAATATTGTGTTACAACATGTACATTGTATAATCCATGGGGTCACTGAAACTGGTTCTATTCACAATTTAGCACCAAAACAGAGGCATATGAAACAAGACTCCAAACACAACATTTACCTAAGAAAGTATAAGTTTATTTGTTTCAAGAAAGCAAGCAAAATGATCAGTTTTAACAACTATGTGCACAAATTTAAATAACAATGAACCAATTATTCCAAGTTCAATATTTGTCGGTAAATGACGTACACTCATTACATATAAAATATACCCCGAACGACAATAATGTTTGAACATTGAATTTGAATGACTCTCTGAGAATTGCCCAGACAAGTCTCGACATCAAACGCAACATTGAATTAGCTCATGCACAACTGAAAAGTTCTCAGCGACTGTTTATTGCATTTCACACCAGAGTTGAACAAATGATTACGGTGAAGAAGAGTGTACTTTCTAAGTCTTCTTTGCTAATTAATTCTCGTTGACACCGTGTGTTGATCCATCCGCGTGTTTGATGCCCATTCATATATGACCGGTATTCTTTTTGTGCCTAAATTTATGTTTCTAATTATACAAAGCTCTACCGGGGTAAGTTGTTTACAACTTCAGTTGTGATATCTGTAACCTAAAGCATGATGTCTGCTCATAGCTGTGGTATGAGCGATGTATTTTAATTAGACTGTACATTCTTGAATTGTACTGCATTATATTATTAATTTGTCTATCGAGCATTGATCTTTGTACCTTGTTAACTGTTTACAAATTACTAGTTATGACGCAGTTTAATACCTCAACCATGCACACTTTGCTATACTTTCATACTATCTAGTATAAGTGCTGATGCTTCATGATAAGCGGATGATTAGATATTAAATACATGGTACTTCATATTTTGAAAGTGTCTATATTCGTTTTCGAGTATTAAACCAATATTGTCATTCCAATGTAACCAATATAAATTTTGCTTATACACACTGGTAATGAACCGGTCCATAAATTGTAACACATGCGCTCTCATTTAGATCAGAAACGACTTGCCATGCGATTTATGTCTGAATGCTAATGAATTTTGTTTTACGAGTTGTGGTAACGTATTAAACACATTGATATAGGTATTCATATAATATGTCTACATTTCCCTGCCGCACGTTTCCATTGTGTTATTCAATACTGATGAAAATCGACAGGCAACATAACTTCTGGCAATCTTAATAAACAGAAAAGAACGTTAAACTGTTGTGTTCAGATCTGTTTTAGAGGGAAACAGACGCATTTTGCAAATACTTCCTTTTTATATTGCAATAAAATGGATATGAAATTATGGAATAAAGCACTTTTAAATCCAATCAAAAATGGACTTATTTCAAGCATAAGGGCACCTGTTCACAGATTGGCATATTGAACATTTTCAATTTTGTGTTTTAGATCCCAAAAAGAAAAAATACTGACGAAGAAATAATATTGGAAATATCGGATCGTTTATGAAAAATCATCAGATGAAATGAATTAAAGCGTTGGTGACGCTTTTCATCGGTATTTTGGAAAACACGTGTATCACACAGCGTTAACAATTTACTACCATGACTGTAATTCAGAATGGCCGACTAGTTTGCGCGCCAAAATTTTGATCCCGGCAGTTGTAGATTCGAGAACCGGCTGAGACAAATAGTTTTTAAAATCTTTGTATAATATTTGTTTATGGTTAGTCCAACTGCTTTAGGTTTGCAGTTAAGGCATAAATGAAATTTTTCAAAAATACGAAAAGAAGTCCCGTGAATGTAAAAATGAATTATGCATTAATCGCTGTGGGCCTGTAATTGTAAACAATTAAATGTTTACTGTGTGCATTTTTCTTTCCAAACCACTAGAAGGACTTTTGTTTCAATATGCATACAAATATGTTAGAGTGTTAAAGTGTTATATAACGATTTCACCAGGCTACCAGTATGACGCTAATACACGTCAATTCTCACACAATTTAATTGTAATATCCCCTAACAATTTATTTATCATCGGATGGAAATACTATGTAAACTTTATGTTTTCTGTAATATTTATGTAAACCCCATAATGTTACTACGACCAAGCCAGGAATCGAACATCAACATAAAGTCAATTTGTTTTGTAATTCTGTTTCTGTAATAACCTCGTGTATTTAGCGTATTTATCGCCGTCTTGAGGGGAATATGCTATATACTCCCCATAAACGGCACAAAAAAAGCGTTATTTATATTTACACTGGGAGCTCGATTGAGGCATTGCTAAAATATCATACCCCTGGTGAATTGTCCGATTTAATTATGTAAAATCAACAACTTTCAATATTAACTGATTACCATTGCAATGCACATAGTATTAAAGTTAAATTTGCAAACAAGATGTTTTTTCCATTGAGCTTGAGCATAACTCTATAATAGGAGAAACTTTTACCATTAAGACTGTACATGCTCTTACTATTTGCAAAATTATACTTAAAGCGACTTTATCTGCATTTATGAGACAAAATACATTAATGCAATTTGGTTATATTAATTTATTTTTTATCTTACAGTAAATGTATTAAAATAATAAATATTGAATGAACTTAAGAACAATTTATTTATGTATATTTCATATTTTAACTAACTCCCATGATATAGAGGATATTTGTTTAATGCAGTGTAAGATTGTATTTTATCTATGACCACGAATAAACTTTGTATTAATAAAATTTTCTTTATATTTAATGCTTATGAACGATAAATAAAAAAAATGCGCGAGATATGCTGAAGCGTCACACGTTTTGTGTATATGACGTCATTATAATTCCAAAATTGTCGATCACTGTTGTAGTGGGAAAATAGTGCCACTCTTACTGCGTCGTTGTCGCTTAATTATTTTTGTATTTAATTTTATTATGTGTTTTTGTTGTTTAAAACGGTCGATGTTTACACTGACTATTAAGGTATTCACATACTTTTAGAAAATAAACATAACAACAAAGTTAAAAGTAGTTCCATATAACCAAGAGTGAAATGATCAAACGTTATCACTTCACTCGACCTAGAGTGAAATGATCGGGTTATCATTCGCTGGTATTCTCCACTCATTAACCGCCTATCATAAAAATAATTGAGACATTGTGAAAAATAGAAGTGTTGCGTTAGCAGTGTGATTTAGTGCGACCATGTTTCGTTTTATCGTTATATTCCTATGGCTTTCCAAAACTAAATAGCAGTGTTAAACTGTTAACAAACATATGTTGGATTCTACATTTGAATGCGTGATTGCACTGTAATTGTTTGTTTCGTATATTGTCACACCACAGCTGTGATCGGGTATATGATTTTCCATATTTTATGTTCAGTGATTATGTCGACTAGCACTGGTAATACGAGTATTATCCGTTCCGAAATGCAGGACAGTTTGCCTTTGACCAGCTAGCTGTTTAGATCAGATATTGTTCACTCTTGAGTTGCCAAAGGCTGTATATACAAAGCTAATTTACCGAGGTCAAGTTATGTAGGTTCGTTTGTCCGTTTAAATATCCAGTCATTGTTGATTGGTGTCAGACATGGTCGATAGATATTTGACTTACGTCTAAGCATGCAAAGCCTTGGGACTTTTTACGAAAATAGAAAAAATAGCACCAGACAATACTGGTATTTGAGTTATTTGTCTATAAAAGGTTAGCCGTCGGTAAAAATGTTGTATGCGGCATCTTTTTATTAGGCGCCAATAAACAATAACCAGTCGTGATAATATGTTAACATGTTATTACACATATAAGTCATTACAGAAAACATATACTTAAAGAGAAACACATGCTTTTAATTCCGTTAATTATTGTTTGAAAACTGATTGATACACTGATGATAGCTGAGGAACTGTATGTACTTAAAATCCTTTATTTAATATAATTAAACTTAAATTAAAGCAGAAATACGAAATTAAAACAAAGTAAAGAACAACACAAGATCTCGAAAAAGAAACAAACGCAACATAATTAATTAGAGGACGTCCAATACAAATCATTGGCGATGTACAATGGTTGAAAGGGTTTGCATAGCACTACAATGCAGCATTGACATAATATTATATCAGACCTAATGCAGATGAAAGGCCGGACCAAGCTGGTTTTAAAAGAAGAGACTGGCATTTTAAACAGACGGACAAATAGATAAGCATTTCTTAACATATGCATTTAATTAACAGGTATTAACATTTTTTAATCAACATGGCTCGGTTCAACGTAAACACCGTAATCTATTAGAAAACTAGCGTCAAGAATTACACAAAATAGAAAATATTTATTATAGAATATTCGCAATTATTGTTGACCATGATGCAATGGTTTAATGAGATTTAAGAAACTTATTGAAACAATGCAATTGCTTGTAAACATTAATGTTATAATTTATTTTTATGTTTCAGCAATAATATGTATTAAAATGCAGATATAATATATGTAATTTAGATAGTTGTATTTAATATTGCGTAATGTGCACAAAGAATATGCAATAGCTTTTATGGAAAACAATCCAAAAGCATTGATTAGGTCACTTGAATATAGATTATTAAGTACATAATTGTCAACGGTATTGCATGTTATGTTCCATGTTATAAATGTCAGTCATTAAAAAGGGGGCGTGGCTTTTGTGACATATTTCAATCTTGTACTAATTCCAATAAAACAAATGATTGATGGTCTACACATAGCAAAACATGTATGCCTAAATTCATCACACCTATGGTGTTACATATTATAAGACGGTTTTTCACAAGTATGTATTTGCTTATACACGTCAGCATAATGCGAATAATGAACATCAAGCGTACGTAAGCACAATATCGGTATAATCAAACGTAATAAAAATTATTTATACGCACTTACTTATAACCACTATGACAAGTAAATAAAGCAACTGTATGGCTAATTGCATCGCCGGAAATAAATTTTACTTTTGAGATGCCAAATCTTGCTTCCCACTACTGGATATGAAAAAAAACAATTGCATAACAATACATTCTTCCCATAAGATAGTATCACTTGTTGTGACTATATTTCCGTTTATAACTTTTCACACGTGTTCTATTTTTGTTAACTAATGCAGAACATATATACTATTATTTCACGGTTCGCTAATGTCATTGTATTTGTAATTCATGTCGGTTTTGCCTTCCATCCATCACCTTTACTACATGGTCGGTTAGAAACTGGTGTTCCACAGATTCACACAAAGAGAGAACGTCACTACATTACAATTCAAACAATTTGATAAGTAATTCCACTTGTAATAAATAGCATTTACATGTATGTGCTCTCGGTGATTTCTGATCGTACTCAATTCAAATATTAATCAGCTTTATTATTGTAAACATTTTATTTAGAAGACAAAATACCTATTAATTGAGAAACCTTTTCTGTGCAGCGTACGTTGCATTAGACATAATGAAGAACACGTGCCCGTAAGAAGATGCACTAAAATGAATGTAACAAAGTATCAGATAGGCGTTTATTAACTAACGTTGATGTAATAAGGGCACACTGTAAAAAAAGCAAACAGTTGTATTTATTGTTTATGCCATTTCTATCAATGCACATACAAATAATTGTTCTCCATTAATTTGTTCGAAATGCATACTTTCGATATTGTTTGATATTTTGAGGGAAAATGTATATTGCACAGACAACATAATACTTCTAAATAAGATGACCCTGTATCTGAACTGGATGCTGTTTAACACATATTTATACCTAATTAAAGTTAAATGAAAATAGCTTTGGGTTAATAAGAATTTGCATGTCGTTATGCTCTGGAACGTTTTTTTGTATAGCGTTGACTGATTTACATGTCGTTATGCTCTGGAACGTTTGAGGTTTGTATAGCGTTGACTGATTTACATGTCGTTATGCTCTGGAACGTTTGAGGTTTGTATAGCGTTGACTGATTTACATGTCGTTATGCTCTGGAACGCTTGAGGTTTGTATAGCGTTGTCTGATTTACATGTCGTTATGCTCTGGAACGTTTGAGGTTTGTATAGCGTATAGGGCCCTTATTTACAGTCTACGGCAGTGGACAAAGTTTCACATATATTTAAAACGAAACTGATTTCTTTAAAAGGTAATACTTTATTACCTAATTGCGCCACGTCCAATATGCGACTCGCAAATTGTCTGCCTTTATTAAATGTAAACTGCACTCGCAGCGACGATGATGTTTGAACCTGGTACTTAAATGACTATCGATAGCCCAACCAAGTTTCAGCGCAAGATGTAGTTAGTCCATACACAATAGAAGAGTTCTCAGCGACTGCTTATTGCATTACACGCTAGAGTTGAAAAAACGATCGCGATGTTGAAATATATAGTGTCGTTTCCAAGTCTCCATTTAAAATGAATGGTCGTGGACATCGTGTGTTGATCCATTCCCATGTTTAATACCTGTTTCATGTATGGTCCGTGTTCGTTTTATGGCCTACAGTTATGTTTCTAATTATACAAAGCTTTTAGATGTTCACAACTTCATATGCGACATTTGCATCGTAGCGTAATGTCTGTTCATACAAGTGTTGTGGTCAATGTCGATGTCTTTTAATTAGACTATATGTACATTCTTTAATTGTAATGCTTAATATTATTTATCCGTCTTTAAGTGCCAATGCTAATTAAAGTAAGAGATT
Organism: Congeria kusceri; assembly: GCA_027627225.1. Taxonomy (NCBI): domain Eukaryota; kingdom Metazoa; phylum Mollusca; class Bivalvia; order Myida; family Dreissenidae; genus Congeria; species Congeria kusceri. The sequence continues at coordinate 30,614,709 of CM051039.1, read as the reverse complement.
AGCGGACGATAATATATTAAATAAATTTGTATTTGGACAATGTTTATATTTTTTGCTGGTAGAGAATCCATATTGTCTTTTCAGTATGGCAAGCATAAAGATAGTTTTTTGAAAATTATTGTACACATTGGTAACGAACCGCTCCATAAAATGTAAAACACATGCGCTCTCGCTTATATCACAATCGATTTGGCATGCTAGTAATACACGACTGCAGATGACTCTTGTTTTACGAATTATGGTAAAGTGCTATACACTAACGCCATTCATGTATTATTGACTTATGTATTCATATCATATTTCTACATTTCCCTGCAGTTATGTTTCAATTTCAATGTTTTATTCAACATTAATGAAAATCGACACGCAACTTGGCAATCACAATGAACAGAAACACATTAAATAATTTATGTCTGCCTTCTTTGCAAACCGACTCATTGTGCAAATAATGCAGGCGGGCTTTATTTCCTAGATAAGTGGAATAAAGCATTTTAAAATCCAATAAATAGTTGATAAATTTCAAGCATACCTTTAATAAATCTGAGTGGGCATTTAACTGTAAACAAAATTCAATCTTAATTGCATGTATATATTTCGGACCACTGAAGGGAAATTTGGTTTTATGCATACTTATATATAAAAAAGTTATATTAAGTTTTTCTACCAATATGACGCTTACGAGTATACACGTCCCATGCTCACAGAAAAATCTTAATATCTCATAATTTTCGTACTGTATTTAGAGTCGGATACATATCCTATGTAACCACCATGTGTTCTGTGATATTATTTTGATTTCAAGAATGTTACTACGTCCATTTGTTTTGTAATTGTGTTTCTCTAATCATACACTGCCTTTATCGCCGTTGTGGGAGGGATATGGTTACTCCCCATAAACGCCACAATAAAGCATGATATAAATCTGCACTGGGAGATATCTACACACTATACATTATTTAAATATCATACTTTTGGTGAACCCTGAAACGTAGATTGGCGATTGAAGTAGACAAAAAGTAATAAAGATCTATGTACTATTTCCCGCCTATAATACTATTGTTATAAATATAGTTTTATTACATGCACTTGATTTTACGAACGCACCCAAGCAAATGCTTATAACTAAAATCCATGCGCAACAACAACAACAAAAAACGACTATAACTCAATTAACGATGCTCTTGTGATGCTACTATTAAGATTTTAAAATAAATAATACGTCATGTTATGCAGTTGTATGAAGCTACTATCACAAAAACGGAATATGGACAGAAAGGAAACTGGACAATATGTATTACACTGCTAACACAAATAAACTGTCCGAGTGAATTAAGTACAATCCGCAATATATATACTGATTGCCATTGTAATGCACAGGCAATTAAAGTTTAATTTGCAAAGAACATGCATCTCACTAAACCGAAGCATTATGCCATAATAGGAGAAACATTCATTACCTTGACACTATGATCTGATTTTGCAAACATGCACGCTTACTTATTCTGTATTAAAACAATTCACAATACATGCAATTTATTTAGTACTCAAGTCACTATTTCGTGTTCGTCAATTGTGTATCTAAAATTTCGCTAACCTTTTTTGTACATTAATATTGACACGCATATTGTACATTGTCCTGACTACAATCTGCAACAACATATTGACATACACGGATTAACGCGTTTCTGTACTAAAGGTATTCAACCCATAATACTCAATGTCTAGAACACCACAAATCATTTTATTTTCTTGAAGGGCATTCATATCTGGACTCTTCTGCAAAATTTTGGGAGATTTTACTGTTTGGTTTGTCAGATATAGTTTTTAATTACCATACCCCCTCTTTTGCTAAACACATCAAAAACTAAAACGCTATAGGCATCTTTACAAGTGAAATAAATTAATATTTCATAAACTTCATATAAATAAACATTTATGAATGGTATATTGAACACATATTATGAAAATAATCAACAATTATTCTTGAATGAATTTATATGGAAGTAATATGTGCTCCTATTGCTAATTATATTTATGATCAATGAGAATTTTGCTGTTCTATTTTTTGAAAGCCATAAACAAAATGTGATAAACTTGCTTATTTTATGCATGTTCTGAATCTAAACCATAATATATTTTATTCTTGGACTATAAGCCACACAATGAAGGCAAAACAAATAAACTTTACCATGCACATTTGAAAAATTAAAACAGTTTTTAGCACTACCCCCATAAAAAATTAAGCTGATTTTTTTTTCAGAGATACCTTTTTTTAAATATTTTTAAATAATTATTGAGAACCTAAGAAAGATACTCCCATAAAACTTTAAAAAGTTCTTAGATACAAAATACAAGCAATATATAAAATTAGTTCCATAACTTTTGAACATAAAACATTAAAATTAAACTTTGTTTCATCATTGTATATTCTATTATAAAAAATATTTATTCAAAAAGTCTGAAACACATAATCTAGAATATGAACACAAGAGTTGATTTGACTAAATTTACAATTACTACATTTTATAAATGAAATAAATGTAAATATAATAGACAGAACCAATATGTGCTGCATTAACACATTTTCATCTAAAAAAATTTAACGTTCCAGGCCATGTCCATCATAAACTTTACTGGGTTAAAAAAATGAGTGTTTTTCCAAAAATCCGCTAATTTGTGTTATAAAAGTTTCTAACGTCCTTTTTGCAACTGTAATATAGGGCTTCCCATCCATTATATTTACATGTTAAATACTAAATAAACTGTCCGCGCCTTCACAATTGAATGTTTCGATGGTACATAAGCCCTCTGCTGTAGTATTTTTATCACGTCAGTATAGGCAAGAAGACCCAGAGAATCAATGTTTCTGACCTTCTCATTTTTGAACATCAGCTGGTTGCGCCCAGCTGTTGATGAATATGGGAATGCGACTGCTACTAGCGATGCCTCTGGTTGAACACTAACAGCCTGGTCGCCATCTAACATGTCGCCCATCGTACTGGATGTGTGTTTGCTTTTCTGAACAGCAGCATCACTGAAAATAAGTTTTCAGTACACAGTTTTACAGTAGATTCTACTTACAGACTGATATTAATTTACACAACCATCAATTGTCTGATATGGCACCGATGTCAGTTGAGCAAAATTTAATGCCAAATGTTGAATTTTTACAGATGTTTTAGTAACCGACTTATAAGGTTATGTTATAACACTTAACACAATGACAAAGCAAAATGGATGGCATTTTCAAGATGGAAATTGTAACATAATAATATGATTATTTCAAAACATTGAACTTTGTTAAATAAGCTTGCAAACTAATAATAGTACTTCATCTTATTATATTTCCAAACTTTATATTCCGTGTATAAATAGAAATCAAACATTTTTATCAAGTATATTTACACGACCATTCACGAGTTGTCATTATCTTAGTAACTATTACCATACAAACAAATGACTTTACAATTAGATAATGAACTGATACTAACCGGTACACAGCTTGGTATTAGGCTTGCCGTTTGACTTGGTTTCTTTGTCAGTTTTCCAATAGAGAAAATTATTGACATCTCATTAGTCAATGTTACAATATTTCACGTAGACATAAACAGTCAAACTAATATGCTTCTCGGTAATTTTCCAACCACACTGTCACAGATCATGGCAGCTGATCATAGCCGACAAAATTTACATTGTTACTGTGTCTTTTTCTATTGAAAATCTACCTCTTTCATTACGTTTTCGTCATTCAGAATGATTTATATCAACGCGGTAAATAAACGCTGTCATATGCACATAAAATTCAATAAGCGTTCAAATTATCATGATTTCCAAAGGGAACAAATACCGATTCTACTTTTGTTTTAATTATAATCGTTACATTTTAATAGTTATTTTATATCTAATTTGCTTTTAAAAGCGACGATATTAAAATCTTAAACAAATACTACGGTGTAGCTAAAGAAATATATAATGTTTAAAGAAGTTTTGTATGTATTCCGAATGCGAACGGTAAAGTACTAACGGCTACGGCTTTCGTCGAAATTACACGGAAATTAACGAGCTCATTATGGGTTGAATACCTTAACAGATAGTTACTCATGTAAGTACTCTTACGAAAGCTTTGTACTAAATTGAATTCAAATAGTCGACAAAGAATACGCATAACTGCATACTTAAGTGCGATCATTAATTACTACCTCATGTTGTGAGCACGATAATGGAAATAGGCACAACTAACATCGTTTTAACGAATAATACCAAAGACATACGGGACAAAACATATGTTCCCAATGGCTCACTGTGTTCAATCACATAATTCCTTCAAGCTTAGTGTTACTTCCAACGTTATGACAACCGCAATCAAGTTCTTACTACATATGTGTCCGCGATATATTTAAGAGATTGTCAAAAATGCATGCCACATCGTCGTATTTGTTGTCAACAAAAGTTAGTTGGAAGGTATGTGTGATAGCTAAAAAGATATACCTGTTGAATAATTGTAACCATATGACAAAGACGGTTGAAGCGACACTAAAGCAAATGTATCATATACCGATTCATACTAGTGTCTGTTTCGCATAAATCGCACGCATATTGATAAATTTCGGATGAAGATTGCATTATACATAGCCTTCATTCCCAATTTGCTTTATCCAGACATTTCAGTATACACATTTTGTTTGATGATTAGCAGCAGTGCGTAGTTGTCTTAGAAATTGTGTACTATACACGTTTTTGAATTAGACATAATACTAACTTTATCCACGGCAATAAGGTCACAGTCTTCATTACTTACTTTCAACATACAAACGCACTTATTAGCAGAAGGACGACAATAAACATGCATTTGTCTCGTATGTTGACCAAATATTAGCCTTTGAAATTATTGCTTATATATGCATATACAATTCTGCCACAATACACAACCATTTATCAAGTTGTAATTATACACGCAGTCATGTTGTTATTACACAATGTGTTATCTTTGGCCTTTTAAATGTTCTATGGACTTTATTAGACATAACGTTCAGCACCATAGTAAATTGACAGAGACATGTGCAAAACGCGAAATTCTTCAGCAACAACAAATTGACCCATGTTTAAAGTGTACTTTGTCCAATTCGTCCGTAGTAAAATATGCATGAGTTTAACATTATTGCCCTGTTTAACAAATTTATATACCACTTATATTTTAATATGGACTAGTCATTTCAGACATCAGTTCAACTCTGATTTAAAACCAAGAAACAATCTGAAATATTTTATTGAGGTGTTAACAGTCTTAGAGCACTAGACAACGAATCTTTACGGTTCTATTAATGACAACGTGCTTTCAATTAAGGTAAAGTAACATGACGCAAATGGAGCAACAAAGAAATGTAAATAAACTAAATTACATTTAAAATCTTTTATTACACTGCTGTATTTTTCATATGCAGCATACGTGTTTTACTTGAAAACAAGAGTTTTATTTATTAGCTTTGATGTACGTGTATTGGGCGACGATTGCAATACGTATGAGCATACGATTTGGGTTCGGAGTATTTACCTAACGATGACCTGTAGACATAAATACATTAAAAATATGCACATCACAAAAACACATAACAAACACAAATACTCATGAATAGAACTGGTGTCACCGCCTTGGAACGGTCAATGCAAAGCATTGGGGGTTTAAACCGGTTTACGTGCGCACGAACCTCACACTTGGCCCAGATTTATTCACAAAACATGTAAGTGTAAATAAAAATTAACATCATACCATCGCAATTCAAATTAACAGCAGTACAAGAGAATAATATTTGATTTAATTACCATTTAATTACCCAATGGCAAGATGCAAACCAGTTTAGCAGAATTGCAACTTTCTGAGGCAGGATGAAATGAAACAAAAAAACAAGTATAAACTACATCTCGTCTTTTTATAAAAAGCTTTAAAGACATAGCATCATATTGTTTAATTTTCAGATCATCGTCATGCAATTGCAGAAAGAAGCCGTTGTTAAGATAAGTTATTTGTTGAATTCAATGGGAAAATATTTAAACAAATTATTGGTGTGCCAATGGGTACTAACGGTGCACCGCTTATAGCTGATCTATTTCTATATTGCTTTGAACGGGATTTTATGCTAGGTTTATCAAAAGATAAACAATTAAATTTGATTCAATGTTTTAACCAAACTAGTAGATATATTGATGATATATTAAACATAGATAACCCTTTCTTTGAACAAAGTATCAAAAAAATTTACCCTAAAGATCTTTTCTTAGATTGTCAAGTAGGTAAAAAATACTTAACGTATGCATTTACTAAACGTATATTAAAATGCCTAAATATAGATGGCTCGATTCAACGAAGACACTTTAAATCAATTGGACAGTAAGCGTATCTCAACAATAAACATGTATTAATAGAATAGTCGCATTCATTGAGATTTAATAAACATGTTGACACAAGTAAACTTATTGTGCACATCTACAGTCGAAACGCGATACTGCGAATCGCGATACTACGAAATGACGGGATGCTACGAATAAGGCTGCCGGTCCTGTCCGTTTTCCTTATATGTTTAGCTAGAAAAAGATGCGATATTACGAAAATGCGATACAACGAAAGATGCGTTACTACAAATAAACTATCCGGTCCCTTCAAAGTGTTTGTATTGAAATGTTAACGCGATACTACGAATCATATTGTCACGGATACTTTTCATACCTTCTCGACCAAAATTTCACACCTCTGCCCAGTCAGACACCTACCCAGTGTGTTTGCACCATGGACAAAGATAGTTGTTAACACGCTTAGTTACCATTTTCAGAAACTTTAAATTATACCGTGTGAGATTTGCGTTTGACTTAATGACTCGTATTTGCCGATAATTATGTCATTGCGAATTCTATTACTGTACGTAATTTTATTATGTTTTATTTATAATGGCATAAGTAAACACATTTATTGTCAAATGTAAAGAATTTAAAGTGTTCTTATGGTAGTAAATGATACAATATGACGCAAATTAACACTAAATGTAAGAATTATTACGTTACTACCGTCATTTCCGAAAGATACGATACTACGAAAAACGATATACTACGAACAAATCAGTGTCTCCCGTGCTTTTTCGAAGTATCGCGTTTTGACTGTATTTTATTAGTTCATATGATCGTTTTGAATATTAGTAATGTTTTAACATTCATATGTATATTTTATAAATATTATAAATGGTTGCCTTCCATATTACGTAATGTGCACAAGGTATCTGCAGTAGTTTTTCTGGAAAACAATCCAAAATCAAGAATGCTGGTGTAATTTGGAAACATGGTTATTTGTTTAATATACTAATTAGCAGTCAGTTTTCCTCGTGCGTATGTTAATATGCTAACGCAAGTCTGGAATCTGCCAACGATTGAACATCGCAGGAATTATGACATGCTTAAGTACATTTACAGGACATTTTCGATAAAATCGATACGATAAAAGCGTATAAAAACCTCATTTGTGGACATATGCTTTACGCGGAAGTGATGGTTTTCTTATCAGAAAGTGCGCAAGTGTCGGCGAAACCAATAAACCCAGCTTCTAAAAGACGCTATCGATTTCCTGTCTTATTAAATTATTTCCAGGTCAATTTGCCGCATCTTTATGATACCGTAATTTGACATCATTAGCGGTTTGGGCAATACATTGTCCGTGAGTTGTTGAACATTTTGTTTGCAATATTTATAACAGTAAATTATGTCTGGGGACATACATATATTTCATATTTTATTATTATATTTTATTATAGTTTTGTATTTTTGGTGACTTGAATATAAATTTCAATCAACAATACATTTAATACTTATATGTCAACGATATTTTATGTTATTAATTGAAGTTTGTATACTTGCATCAAGGATTAAACAAATGCAGCTTTCAATTATGTATTATTCAAATATCATGACACATGATTGATGATCTACGCATAGCAAATCACTCATAACTAAAGTCAAATTAAAACACGACTCTGATACTGATATTATCAGACACAACTTAGGTAACTTGCGTTCTTTAAAAGCTATGTATTACACGTTAGTACGGTATGAATAATGTACATCCAGCATACATTAGCATATTATAAGAATCATAAAATGCAATCATAATGATTAATTATGTACGTTTATACGTTCCATGAATGATCTAGATCTCAAACGACTGAAAAGAGTGATGCTTTTGTAACACCAAATATATATTCAAGGAATGTTCACTTTGTCATATAAATATAGCAACAGCATGACTAGTTGAGTATGATGAAAAGTGTTTTATAACGATACATTTCTCCCAAACGATAGTATGAATTTTATGACCATATTAACGTTTAAATCTTACCACATGTGTCCTTGTTTTTTTTTCACTTTAATTATTCTTCAAGGTTTGCAAACTGCATTGTGCTAGCGATTTATGTCGAAGATGTGTTACGTCAATCGCTATTCAAAGTACATTGAGATTTTTTTTATTGGAAATTGGTGTTCCACAGACTTAAAGCGTTGTTACTAATAAGTACTTCGCATGAATTTACTTGTTTATGCTCCCGGTAATAACTGAAACTCCTTACTGTTAATAAATAATTGTAGTACTGTAACAATTTGCATGATGTGTAATAGAAACACTTTGGTTTCATCGCTTCAACGATAGTTTCGTTCAGAGTCGATCCCATTCAGCAAAGATTCCTTTGTAATTAGGGTACACCATTTCAACATTTTTATTAAGAAGACCAAAGACTGCTACGTTCTAGTAACAAAAAAATCTTTCCTGAGCAAAACGTATGTTGCATCTCGAAATAATGTAATAAAGAACACGTGATATGACATTATCAAAGTATTAGATAGGCGTAAATCAGTATACGTATAGTTACGTTCACCATTAACCTTATTTGAATACGTAGTTCCGTATTTTTCATCTTTGATAGGAAAGTGCATATTGCACTGACATTGGATGTGTGTGAACACTTATTTCAACTGGATGATGATTTGTACCTGTGTGTTTGCCTGAGGGGTATTGAATGTCAGCACGGTGACCAACTTTTAAGATGTATATGTCTGTTTGTGTTAGAAAATAGATCATGAAGTAAATGTAACAGTTCAGCCTGCTATATTGAAACATTCCTGTGTAAATCACAAATTACAATGTAACAGACAAAGACATAAATACAAGTTTCTATGAATAAAATTATTATCTAAAATGTCACTAAAATGTTACTAAGTTTCTGTATAAATACAGACCATTGCCGTGTATGCAGCTATTGCCTCTAAAGTCATATAGTACTGTGTGTGGTACTGCTATAATTTACTCACGGGAAAAGAGGTGGCCATGCATTCCTTAGTTCTTCTTCTACCTAAACTATTGTGATTATGTCTATATTTTGCCTTTAACTCATGTGCTTGCTAGTAAAAATGATTAGAGATGTAATCCACCAAATCCGGTTTGAGCAACAATATTTGCGACATTTATCCAGAATTGGGATATACTAATAAACGCACTGTCATTATTGTGTAAACTATGAAAGCAACATCTTAATCACATGTTTACGATTCACGACACCTGTGGAAATAACTACATTTGGTGGTGTGTTTTAAATATATGCTATTCAATTTAATAAACAGTGTTCATATGACTGACGTTGCTTTCTGGGATGGAGCCAAGGTTGAACAATCTGAGTAGGTTGTATTTATGTATCAACGACGCGTGGTGGTTGTTTTATTGTAAGTAATAGTTTTAATGTCAATGCGGATTTTTAACGTTAATGTTAACAAATGTAGATATACTATAAATTACATCTAAGCATACACAATCAATTTAGGAAAAAAAACTATATGCCAATATTAAAAACGAAATAAAATCATAAACGAGGCAACATTTTATATTATTAAACCTCACCCTTTTGTTTTCATTTTTTGTTCATATAAAATTGAAGCAGTGTAGAATTTTAAATATCACACTCCAATATCACCTGCTATGACGTCATGGCGATAGTTAACCAGAGTTACCCAGTAATAAGCCCTTATGGAAAATAAGTAAATTATCAATCGATGTAACAAAAGGGCCTTGTTCATCAAGACGACATCAGACTTTCCGAAATGCCAACACAGTTTGACTTAAAAAAGATATTTCTGCAACAAAATCAGTGTTTCAGTCTAATAAAATTAATATTGCATTCTTTGATGGAGTGCATTTTGTCAACCATTAAAAATACTTAAATTATACTTCCTCGGGTTGCCAAAAGAACATTCGCCCTCAAAGAAGTCAATATTGATATAATATAAAGACTCCAAATCCAATGTTTACCCGTTAATCATGTGCATATATGAAACGAAACATTTACCCGCAATAACGATACTTAAAAAAAAAATTAGACATGAGTTGCTCTCAAAATTAGACATAAGTTGCTCTCAAAATTGGAAATGAGTTGCTCTCAAAATTAGACATGAGTTGCTCTCAAAAGAAACTCCAGAGGCTCAACATCAAAGGCAATATTTAATTAGTTAACGCACATTAGAAGACTTCTCATCAGCTATACATTACACGCCTATGTTAAACAAATGATAAAGTGGTTTCGAAGTCTTTATTTTTAGTTTAACCAAACATTTATTATATTATAATAATAATTTATTATATTATATTTAAATAGAAACACCAGTATTTATAATATAAAACATACAATAGTACGTCGCAATATATTTACGTCAAACGCAATTCAGGCATAGTTTTGTTCAAGTCATATAAACACAATTTTCAGAAAATTGTCGTTTATGAACATAAACGTTCAAATTGAAAACTCCTTCAAACTGGTAATGAATCGATCCATTATCCTGTGTAATATGAGCACTCATTTGGATCAAAACAACATTTAATTGTGTTTATATCTGATGACTCTTGTTTTACAAAAGTGTTTGCAACGTGTTCTGCACTTCGTATTGAGTTAGGTATTCAAATAATACGTCTTCATTTTTCTGCCAGATGTTGCCGTCGTGTTTTTCAATACTAATGAAAATTGACGGGCAACCTGTTATCCGGCAATCATAACTTGCAGTCAGGAAAACTTAAGGATATCCCTTAAATTCATTAAATAAAGTAAGTCTGTAGCAGTTGCATGTATGGGTATTTTTACATTGAAATGTTTCGAACTTGTGAATATTATTTCAAAATTACAGATTTTACTTTTTAGTTAATGTAAATCAGTGGATTTCATACACACAAAAATTGATCTGAAATTGTCACTTAAGTACAACTTTTGTTAAGATTTCCCTAAGGACTTTTAGTTTATGTCTGTTTTTGTTGCAAACTGACGCAATGTGCGAATTATGCATTATTGGAATAGCAATTGTTAATTGTTCATATTAGTTGTTTTTTAAAAAGTCATACCGAGCGATAGTCTGCAAATCATTAACAGCGAAATGATATTAAACAAGACTAGCATTGTCACAAAGATACGCCCGTCAAAGAAGCTTTCGTTTCTTGTGGTAAAGATTAAACGACTAAAGAGAAACAATTCAAAACTAATAAGGTAGAGTCATGGTATGTGTGCGTCTAATTCATCTCCAAAGCCTCTCTCTGTCTGGTGATTGAGGTATCAAAACTGTCCTTATATATTCGTAAATCTATAATCAAGATGACAAAATAAACAAGAAACATGGGAATTCCCCGAAAACCAAATTTATCCAATTAAATGCATTAAAGTCAGCACACAAATAAAATTATTAGTAATGGTGACCTTGACCTTGACCCCACCCACCCCATATGCAATCCAAAGCGAGGTCTAGGTATAAGGAATCTATATATAAAGTGTCATTAAAATATCTCAATGTCTTATCAAGCTATTGAGCGGAAACTGCTTGTCTATTTTAGTAACGGTGACCTTGACCTTGACCCAACACACCCCTTAAGCAAACCCAAGCAAGGTATAGATACAAGATATATATGTATGAAGTGTCATTAAATATCGCAATGTGTTCTCAAGTTATTGAGCAGTAACCATTATCTTTATTTTTAGTAACGATGGCCTTGACCCCACCCACCGTATACAATCCGAAGCAAGATCTCAATATAACGTAATATGTATAAAGTTTCATTAAAATATCTCAATGTGTTTTCAAGTTAATGAGTGTTTTTCTCTTTTTAGTGATGGTTACCTTGACCCTACCCACCCCATACGCAATCCCAAGCGAGGTCTTCATATAAGGTACCTATGTATGACGTTTCATTGAAAATCTCAATTCGTTCTCACGTTTTTGAGTGAAAAACATTTTTCTATTTTTAGCAGCAGTGACCTTGACTTTGACGCCACCCACCCCACATGCAATCCCAAGCGAGGTCTGAATATGAAGATATATTTATTAAGTTTCATTAAAATATCTAAATTCATGCTCAAGTTATTGAGCAGAAACTGTTTATCTATTTTAATTAACAGTGACCTTTACCTTGACCCCACCAACCCCATATGTAATCCCCAGCGAGGTCTCGATAAGTTTCATAAAAATATCTCAATGCGTTGTCAAGTTATTGAGCGGAAACCTTGACCACACCCACCCCGTATGCAATCCCAAGTAAGGTCTCGCAATAAGATAATATGTATTAAGTTTCATTACAATAGTTCAATTCGTTCTCGAGTGAGAGAGCGGAAACGAAATGTTAACTCCGCCACTACGCTTTTGACCTTGAATTGTGACCTAGGGATCTGGTGGCATATGGATTACGTTTTTGTATTAAAATAATGTACCTCCAATTAACTTGATTAAACAACTAATACATGTGTACACTCCGAACATCGTTTCGAATCAGATTTTAATCAAATATTTGCTATATCCATTTGGCTAGATGCATAATACTTTGGTAGTCTTGTCCGTTGTTTCAAAAGTGTTAAACATAAACCTAAAACATTCTCGTAAAAAAACTTTTGTTTGCCGTCAATTCCTATCACGTTTCAATTCAAGTACATTATTAAATGTAAGCGTCATTTCTAAATTAAAATGCCTATTCAGTTTTTGTTCTAGCAAAATATGTTATATCCTTTAACTAATACGAGATTTATATAATAATTATGAGCATTGTACTAATTGGACATTTTGTCGTTCAGTTATTTGGACTTATTTGAAAGAAGTAAGCAGGACATCATTTCCGGTAATGCTGATCCCTGATTAATAGATTCAATGACAGTTTTTTTTTTTTTTCATTTCAAAGTTTCACGTTTGGAAAGTTAAGCACTATCGTGAATATGGAGTTAATGATGTATAATACACAATTTAGCTGTCATTTCTGATATACTTGATAACATTGCTTTCAACACTGCCTTTACAACTGTCTTTACCATTGCTTCTTAAATGTGAATTATCATTGTCATTATAATTACCCAAAATATTTACAGTTTCCTTTACAATTGCCATAATCATAGCCGTTTACCATTTCCATCAGTATTGCCTTTAACACTGCCATTACCATTGCCTTCATCATTGGCATGGCCGTAGCACTAATCATTGTCAATACCATTGCCGTTTGCCAGTGTCTCCTAACATTGCCTTTACCAGTCCCTTCACCATTGCCCATCGTATTATATTTACTATTGCCTTTACCATTTCCTTTTACATTGCCTTTATTATTTTCTTTGCCATTTCCTTAACCATTTCCTTAATAATTTTATTAAACAATCCTTTATCGTTTCTTCACAGTTACCTGCAATATTTCCGTTACCATATGAGTTTACTATTGCCTTTACCATTGACTTTATAATTGCCCTTAGCATTGAAACATGTCTATCCAAACGTGTTGCGTTTAATGAAAGTGGCGACTTGCTTTTAACGCATACACTGCTCATCTCTCGAAAAAAAATAGATACAGGATAAACAATACCGTGGTCTCTCCATGATAATAATAAACAAGTAAACCAACATAGATGTCGATACATATCGGTTACCAATACAGAGCCCTACTTGTACTAAGATTGAGTGGCATTATCCAAACAATATTTTTAAAAAAAAATTCTCTTTTTTTTCAGTGCAAAACCTTCTGGATTTCGCAAGGAAAACTTGTACTGTATACAGATTGGACAAATCAAACTGTATTCGTTGAAAAAAGTTCAATGTTGATAATGTCACGTTGTTTTGTTTTAATATGTCCAGGAAATGGATGTCCTTAAAGCAGACTTTTAAATCAATTTCGTTCGTGGGAGATATTCAAAAGTCGTGATGAAATCATCTCGTGAAAAATACGACAATATACAAACACATAATTGGGAGCACTAATAAATTAGCTTCTTCCGCAAGATGATATATATTCCTTCTCTTATTAATTGATTGCCACCGTCAGAATATTTGCCGTTTAATAATGTCACGGGAACGCGACATCTTGTATTCGTCTCACACAGTAATTGAATATAATACGAAAAACGGAGTTTGCCTGAATGCGTATTGCAAACTGGTACAAATAACGATAATCAATGCATAAAAGAAAAAGAAAACACTATACAGTCCATTTATCAGTAGCTGCAATTTCATCCATAATATCTGCGCCTTATGAAACAAGTACACAAATGCCAGGTCATTGCTGGTCATATACGAAATCTGCAAATAATGCTAAACAACCGAAGATATTTAGGTTAAATTAAATTTCAGTCCAAATTTATTCAACCTAACAGAATTACTCCATATACTGTACAGTGTTTCACTTAATAATTATGACATTGCGGTGTAATTTGTTTAGGTATTATTTAATTGCAATTCTAGATGCAAACAAATATACACAGTGTAACTTATTGATAAACAAACAGCAAGGGCATGGGGTTACTGATAATATAGTATATGTAGTATACTAGAATAGGACCAGCGCCAGAGAGGAAATGTTTATAAACATAAACTGCTATTATACTCGTGGACTATAGATTGCTAAGGGACCCTTGCATACAATGTCTTACTATTTCGATCGTATGCATTATCTGCATTTTGATAATAACATACTATGCATCACTGGCAGGATCTGGTTAACGATGTCTGGGGTTATGAGATATTAAACTCTCATCGTCTGTAGACATGTATGCTGATTTAAACGTTGAAAAGTACTTTTTATTATGGACGACCAGCAGACTACACAATTACTCTAATTTTATTTAGCAATCATTTGTTTCTGAAATAAAAAATCTCACACAACACACAAATAGTACAATTTAAAAATTTAACTGCGTATTTTCCAGACGGCTTGATTCACGAACCCTAACTTTGTCGCATTTTTCAAGTATGTAGCTCTGTAGGCCGTCAGTGGGCTATTTTCCAAAAACAAATCCTATTGTGGCTTAAACGACGACATGGGAGTGTGAAACGCAACCTTTCTGCGCAATGTATTTTCGTTAGCACGTGGGGCGATTGGTAATGCCATCATATAGGCTGTGTTTCCCCACATTGTTTCTTTGAGGCTCTCAAAAGTGGACTTACTAAATATTTCTTTTTTGAAGCACAATAATGATGATCACTTGTAATAACAACATGTATACTGGTCATTTTACGTACAATAATACACGGACCCCCTTTATTATTAAATCGTACAATACACATGATTCTATGCACATGTTATCATCAACCAAGCACACATGCATCTCCACGAGGAAACGTTTTATTTCGCGGTGGTCTGCGTACTTTGACTAACAAAATGAATTTATTTGTGGCGTTTGTAGGAAAACCGGGCTTAATGCATGTGCGTAGAGTGTCATAGGCTAATCCAGGACGACACTCCGCTTTTATGGTATTTTCTGTTTGAAGGAAGTCTCTTCTAGACATAAATCTACTGTAAGCGGAAAGTGCCGTCAGGGATTGGCCTGTGCGGACTGCACAGGCTAATCTGGGACGACACTTTACGCACATGCATTAAGCCCAGTTTTCCCACGACACGGCTCATTTGGTTTATTATCAATCGAAGAAAAAACAACATTTATTTAAAATTAACTAATGCCTGGCTGTTTATTTTCTGTCGTTACATTTTGTCTTTAAATTGGTTGTCGCGCATGTTTTTAACGCATGTATATATCTGATTAATATCGTTTTCGAGTTTAAGACTTGAACAATTACTTACATGTTCAGACTGAATATTAAACATACAACCGTAGTTACTTCAAAATATGACGTATTAAACGATAAATGATTGGGTGATGTAAGTTTAATAATGCCCGTTTCTAAAATATCTAGCATTCCATGGAAAAATAATTCATGACTGTGTGCATAAAGTTACTAAACAAAAAACAAATACAACGAACCAGCGTCCTTCATGACCCAAAAGAAGGACTATTTTAAGGATCCACATATCTGTTTAATAACGTTATCATGTTACTAACTATGAAATGGTTTTAAATACCACTCATATCTAGTTCTGTTTAGTACTCAGAGAGTGTAACATTACATCCCATAGCTCTATAAATTTGTTTCTTGTAATGTGACGAAAGTTCAAATCGTACAAAATATATCCTGTATTTGTTACAAAATAAACAGATCATTATTCAACCATCTGCTTCCAACGCTAATGACTTGTTGAATTAAATAAAGCTGACACACAAGATCGCCATATATTTCTAAGCAAGCATTGTGCCACCCGATTAAATATCAATTACAAGCGTAGACATTTATTGCACAAATGAATCGCCATAAACTTCTAATCAAGCACTGTAACACCCGATTTAATATCAATTACAGGAGTAGACATTAATTGCACAAATGATGCCCTTTCGTAACAACAGCAGCGCCACAAAAGATGAATTCAACTCATGTAAAACTACGAATTTAGGTTAAGTATTGTTTCTAGTTGTACCAATATTAGAGGACATAGAGACCTGGGCCCGTATTCACAAAGTCTCTTATGAAAAAATTGAGTATAGTTCTTAAATTAATAACATTCGTTTAGTCTGTGACTTTTTCATATTTAGGTCCTTTTACACTACTGTACTGGAACCAGTGTTATCTTATATTAATTCATTATTCAGTCAAATAATACTTTATTGCTTGTCCTTTATTATGCAGAAATACATGGTGCGAATTTGTAAACTATCGCATGTCAATGTTCGTTAGAAGTTCTTTAGTGTTTTATAACGTTCCGTCGTCTCTAATATATTTGATTTTTATGACGTTCCGTCGTGTCTGGTTGCGTTCCGCACCACGAGGTTAAACAATGGAAAATTTAGTCTTATAGCCCCTCACAGTGTAAGTTGCCTGTAAAAATATTCTTTATCATGTTCATGTAAACAATTTGTAAAGTTAGTTTTATACCAGATTATTGGAAAGTCCAGTTTTCGTATCAGAACTGTTTCGTACTCAGTATTGTTCGATCTCGCTATTATATTCGCTCCAGGTTACGCTGCATTTTGACTTCCCATTTCATTGTTTTTGCTTACTTATAACTTAAGAAGTCAAGATGCTTTGATGCAGAATGTTGTCTATTATGCACTCTAAGTTTGATTCACAGTGTTAAGTGTTCTATATGTTTTAATGTTATTATACTTTTGTACATTGAAAGCTGAAATCCTGTTCCATGTATTTTCAGTTTCTAACCGCCTTTCACGAATAAATGGTTAAACTTGATGCGTCGCCTCTCATACTCGGATGCGGTGGCATTACAACTACAATTGTCTAAACTATAAATATTGCATATGTCTTTGATATTTTACCATTTTGTAAATATATATCATTGGATTTCACATAGAAATGTCGATATGAAATGTCACCTTAAGTTAAGATTTTCCTTAGGAGCTTTGTGAATACCGCCCCAGAGAAAAACTGACGGACATTATGAAAGACGCAAAGATGGCATACACGTGTTGATTGCCTTTTTGCCAAAAAGGCAAATCCTTTGATAATACAAATAACATGGAAAGGACGTGTTACCGGTATTTTGTTTTGAATGTGTCATGTAATAAAATCATAAATTGAAAGATCAAATGCGTCCATGAAATATGAACAAACGACATATCACTGGCTGAATAAATTCAAACGCACAATAATAACACAATAATGTGGGATTCATAAAAACGTGTGTGACTTTCATTTGGGGAGAGTTCTTTATCTTTCTCTCCCATTCTGACAATGTATGATATCCTTACATGCTGATGTTTAAGACAAACATAAATTACATAAATTGACAACTGTTTTGTATTTATTATAAAACCGCATTCATCTCCAATCAATAGTGCACTGCTATAATCTCATGGAATGATCACATATAATAGGACACATCTCACCATATATATATCTAGAAGTACATGTAAACCACAAACGTTTGTCTGCAGCGTTAATCGTGAATTGCAAATTTTGGCAAATATATGTGCATACCGGTATAATGAAGATGATTAGCGAAATTGAACGCAGAATAGTTAATCAACATTGATATTAAACCAGAACTTTGTTAAAAAGAAATATGCTTATTAACAGCAAGGCAAATTATGATATAACAAAAAAACTATAGTAGTTTCTGACCTTTATACACGTTTTTGAGCTCTATACATAAGTGAAAAAGACATATAGCCAGATGTTATCATGTTATATCAAGTCCAGCACTATATAAATGTGTTTATTGTTGTTCTTTCCCACCCTATATGTGATATCAGGAGAAAGAACATTGTTGTCAAAATATCTAACAATAATATATTGAGCACTCGCGAGCGCAGTAACTATGTCAAACTGTTGCAATAAATCTTTTATTGCATATTTATACGAGATAATACACAAATTATCCTGTACTGTGTACATATATGTACTAATGCATTGTGACATGTTTTACCATTTTTCATTGTTCCAAACAAAACACATTACTCTTTCTGGTGCCACAACTATTCAAGTTGTGATCATATAAAAACAACTTAATGAGTAAATCGAGCAATTAAAATGTTGAAGTACATGTCGACAGTAGCCTTTCTGACATCGCTAAATTGCTTGTAAATCACACGCACATATGCCGTTTTTGCATATTGGTATTGCTATGGTTATTAAAAAAATCCAACATGCGGTTGTTGTAACTGCAAACAAGTTGAATAATGAGCCAAGTGATGGAGCACTTGTTGCCAACAACAACTGTCTGGATCTTACTGGCAGAAACTGCATTTGACTTGCACAATTACAGTTCATGTTGTGAATAATGGAATCGGTATACAATGAATAAATGTATCTTCAAGCAAATCTCGTTACGTCGTTGTAAATTGCTCTCGAAATGTCCCAGTGTTTGTTCATATCATAATATCAAATAAAATTTATAACAATTCATCAAGACAAGATACTCGAAAGGAAACAAGTAAGTTATCAGTTATATTCTCAAGTTATATAAATAGATGAGTTGTGAATTGTATTAAAATATATTTTTATAATAGTTTTACTGGTGTGTTACTAACTTGTGTACGATAAATAGCGTAAATAACAGAATATTAGTCAGCATGTTTTAACCAAAAGTCAGTACAAACATACTCTTCGATACCTACATGCAGGCACGTAGACAAAAGACATACTTCTTAACAAAATTATTATTACTGGGTCAGAGGAGTTACATTCATTTGTCACATCTGAAAAGTTATTGTATGAATTTATACAGACATTAAAGGCCTCTTAAATATATCCGAGCAAATAATGATCTAACAGATCTTCATATCAAGATGCCAGCATTGAAGTTATTAGTTCATGCCAATCAGTTTATGCTATACCAGCATAGAAACGCATAAATTGTGTAAATATGTTGAATGGTTGTCCTAATTACAACAATGCTACTAAGGTTATGGTTAATTGAACACGTTGTATTGTGTTCGTTCACCTGTCCATTCGCCAGTTCATCCAATTATTAGAACCCAATTATCTGCGTTAATGGGAATTTATTGTCTTATTGACCAGCCTTCCCGGGTGTTACAGCACTAATTTACAGCCAAACTAACAAAAAACACGTGTCTGCCACGATAATTTTTATATTCAGCATGCCCTCTGTTAGTAGTACAGACAATTAGATAGATGTACAAAACATGCGTCTATTTGAAATACTAGTATGCAAATTTGGTCTTAAACAAAAATGTTTGTTTTACCACAATGTTGATATTTAATTAGCTTATAAAAACAAAGTGCTTTCCCTTTTTAACTAATATTGCAGTTCCATTTTCCAGACATATATTGTTTAAGGTTTGTGGGTTTTATTAAAATTTCATTAATATTTTTAGCAGTTTTGACTTTGTAGAACGTAAATATGACGGCGCGGTATATGGGGTTACCATACATTGTCAATATTTTAACTCATATATTTGATGGACTTGTAGAATTTTTATGGACCCTAATTGTAGGAATATTCGATTCGCATCTGCAACGTAGAGGTACACAAACACAACAAAGATACAATATTATATATGTATCAATGTTCATTCAATGCATGAACATATTTAATCTAACAGGTAAAATGCAACGTATACATCTGAAAAAATGTAATAAATGTAGATAATAATATTTTAAAAATTATTGCTATCTGAATTGTAAGAACATGTTATAATAATAAATGATAATTTATTAATCCAATCTAAATAGTTAATTAAAATAAACTCACAGTCGTTGAGGCAATTTGCAACGACGTTGTTCTAATAAACACCAAATAATTTAAAAAAAAGTATCGATTTGTACGCATACCCTCACAGGCACATATAAAATAATTAAGCATTTTGCATCCAGTGCAAATACGCAGTTTCTAAATAACCTGAGCGAATTGTTCCTATACAAAAGCATGCGACGAATCACAAGTTAATTTCATTTCCCAACAACCATTTGTATTAAGAGCTTATTTTACACTTGCTTTGCAATTAGTATAGTTGTTTAACTTGCATCATATGAGGAAACGTTAGACAATGTGATCCAAAGGCGGTACATTGATGCATTGCTATTTAAGAGGTCGGTATTACACTACACTCAGCAATGGCCCGTTTTTGTACTATATTTTAATTATCTACCACATGTTTTTTTCCAGTTTCACACTCGGTGTATATATTTATTTATTTTTATTAAATTTAATAAAACATATTTACATTAACTTTTAGGTTTAAGTTAAATACCTTTCTTCCATACCAAAGATATGTAAGATTCGTGTTTAGGCCAGTTGTAGCTTGCTTTTATATCAAATATTTTGTATATTTAATGTTTGCAACATTAACTCGATTCGCATAGTATAACATTAGTTAATTATGTTTTAGTTAGGGAATTTATAAATACCGTCACAGACGTGTTTTTCTCCCGAATACATTTTCAACTCAATTAAGCGGGAAACTAGTGTTAAATATTTTATTGTCATTTTGCATCTCTTTTAATAATTAAAGTGTTATATGAGAATAATAATAAATTGCGAATTAGGTATCACTGAATTTTGTAGCACTTTCATCTTTGAACATGTATCGCAGAACTAATAAGCTGTACCGTTAGTCGTACGCAGTTCTAACAAATTATGACGAATAAGTTATATTTCACAGACTTATTGATTGGTTTTTCAACTTCTTTGTTATTCATGCCCTACGGAATGTCACACGAAATAAAAAAAAAATCTTTTTTATTATTATTTTCTCACAGACAGACCTAAAAAACATAACCTCCATCAGCCAAATTCCGGGATTTTCATAAATTGAGTTTGACAGATTACCGATATCCCGGTGAAATATTTATATCAAAGGCAACATTTAATTAGCGCATGCACAATAGCAGTCTCCCAGGCTATTTATGACATCACACACCAGCTTCAAACTCAGTTTGAAATCTGTACTTTCCAAAGATATATTAGTTACTTGGAATCCGGATATGTATTACCCATGATTAGCATTCTCTAGTTAGTGATGTTGGTTCTCGCTCTTCTTAAAGTTGCCTTATCTTTATTATTCGCCAACGATACATAATAATTGTTTCAGAATTGTATTATAAGATATCGTATATTAGCACAATGGAACGATGGTATGTTTAAAACCATGCCTGGGATATATATTGTCTAGTAAGACATGTTTGCTCTTCTAAACGATGTCTCATTTTATGTACACGATACAGGTTTATTGTCTGCCTATGTTTTGTACCAGACAACGGATATAATTATGACTTCGTCTGTACTTTAACAACTCTATTAATCAACAATTATTTTGCTTGTACGAGGAAACAGTATGTTTATTAATGGAGACAAGTTCTGGCAACAATAGATACACACAAAATGCTTTTTCAAATACACTTTATTAATACACCTGTCTGTTCTCTTCAGCACGCATATTGTTTGTTGTTTTAAATTTAAAGTATTTCATACCTTTTTAGAGGTTATTGTGTTATGTATCTGAAATTTGAAAGCTAGAAGAACAGTTTTTATAAAACTTCTTGATTTTTTTTATCTCGAAATGTATTGCAGATCTGCGTGATAAGTATTTGCAACATAAAGCTATTATGCATTTATTTGTAACGTCTTGAAAACACTAATGTCCCTATTGATGTTTTCACAATACACATATTCCAAACGACCATCTTCAATTTACTTATGCCTTCGATTCAGATAAAATTCCAGTGTTTTTTACAAGATGTTACCAAGCGTTATTTTACACTTATGAAAATTGACAGGGCTGGAAACCATAAATGTGCTGTCAAGAACCCAATTAAAAGTCGGTAACTAATATATTAATAGTTCGACAATGAGAATACTCTTTTATTGAAAACGCAATTTGTTTTGACAAAGTAAAACTATGAAAGCTCGAATGAATTATGAAGTATAACTGTTTGCATTTCGTTTCGTGCATAAATGCGTTTTTTTTTCAGAGCAAAGAACGCAATCCTTAATTGTCAAACCATCTTACGCATCTTGTCTTTGCTGCCCGATCCGGAAGTAGGCGAAGATGGGAACACAAAACGTTGTACTTCAATTTATAAGAAACGTCGTCAAGGGATTGTCATGTGTATGGTGCTTGGCAAGCGAATGTGATTAGCGCGTGATTGTGGTCGATTCTACGACAATATATACGAAATATGTTTATCTAGCGTATATTATTCTTGTTAAAACTTAGAAACGTTTGCTGAACAATGTATCCGTTGCATAAATGTTATGTTTAGAAGCCAACGGATAATATGTAATATCGTTACAATTGCGTTGTGGACATATTCATCAAATATAGTTTTACCGTCTGTCGCAATACATATGACATATACACAGTTTTATCATAATTAATAATGTTCTCGTTCAGACTAACAAGTGATTGCTTTACAATTCATGCCCTGTACATATAATATGTCGCTCGCCTTGAATAAAGTTTCTCGACAAGTTTCTAACAGAGTGTCGCTATTCATGATGCAACTGCAGCAAATGTTTACATTTTCAAAGGGGTTTCTTGGTTGTCGTTAGCAATTGGTAATGACTGTATTATATAAATTGTTTCTACTTATAGTTTCATTTATGGTTGATACTTAAAAGATAACAATATGACATTGATGCATTTCACTTTCACATCTTGAGCTCTGAGCTTCAATAAATACAGTGACTGGCAAGATGCCGAATACACGTAGTTTTGTCAAATGCGATGGCAACACAATTATTACATTGGCAATAGATCTTTACAAATGTCTAATTTTTATATAGACACACCGATACATGCCACATATGCACAAACTCGTATATAATGTTAAAAATGTACGTGATCATAGCACTTATTTTGTCATACTTACTTAAAGGTTGTATAGATTGCATTCAACCATTTCCTAGTTAATATTTCCCCTGTGTTCACAATACATTGGGCTTCAAATTCGTTAAATATGAGGGAGTTTCTTGTTGTCAAGCAACCATGACTAAAATATTTATCAATTATTTACGATCTTACAAAAAAAAATTATTATTGGCAGTTTGTTATGTATATTCCAAAAAGCATCTGAATATCTCTCTAGTGGGTACAAACGTCACATTTAAATTGTTGATATTACGTAAGCTGAATATTTATTATGAACTTATCGGATAGATCTAGATTTCTAAACGCTTAGGAGATACACCTGTGGCCATGAATATTGATGGTGTCCCTGCCAATTATCTAGTAATAGATTCAAAACGCTTTCGAGTTAAATATTTGAACAATCAATATTATACAATTTCAAACTTTTTAGAAAACAAAACAGTGAGGCGAAATGAACAAGATAAAGTTTGTAAACGCAATAAGAAAAATGCAAGTTGAAATCATTTGAATATGTATCGTGTTTTGTTACAAATAAACAATTCATTATTCAACCATCTGTCACCAGTGCTAATGAGTTGTTTTTAATGAAAGAAAGCCGACAAGCAAGATAGTTGTCCATTTCTAAGTTGTCAGTTGTGTACCTTACAGAAGATCAAACACAACAGTAGACATTAATTGCAAATGCCATTTCATAGCAAAACCTGTTACACAATACATGCACAAAACGCGAGATAAATACGTAGTTTAATGTTCTCTAGCGCATTTAATTATAAAGTTATAGGGAAATAGTTACAATTCACAATTTCCAAAATGTTTGTGATATATTAAAAAGCAATAATGCGTGGTTTATTAATATTCATCAGTTGACAATGATAAACGGACAAATTACTACGCGTTTGTAACGCGAAGCAAAAGAATTAGAGGAATACGTCGGCACCGTTCGTTGAATTGATGTATAATAACACGTGTATCGATTGATTAAAAATGGCGTTAAAATACCTATTATAGAAGACCGTCTTGCTGCGCGGCTATCGTGACGCAGGTTCGAGCTACGATGGAGGCACTACTTTTTGCCTCTGTTTTAAACTTTCATGATAATATTTGAATTTGTTGAGTCCAAGTGCATTATTTTTGCAGGTAAGACATTTTCCAGATTTAAATGATTACGAATAATCTGAGTACAAGCCCAAGATCAAACTATTCAGTGACATATAAATACTTTCTCGTTCTCGCATATTTGTGGCCTTTTAACTCAATACTTCATGAGAACTTTGATAACAATCAATAAAGACAAACACTTGAAAAAAAGAAAACCCAGCGTGGGTATCAAACACACGACGACGGAGTCGTAAGAACAAATGAATGTAGACAGCGCTGTTAACAACTGCGCTGTTTTGAATTGCGAAAATGCATGTGCCTACTATGGTTATATAAGATACCCACAAATCTGACGTCGACGTGTAAACAAGAAAAGGGCTAAACAAATACGACCTAAATATTACAATGATATTTTTCTCAGAATGAATTCTCAGAATTCATAAACTCTTTTGGCCATTATATCGACATTATTTTAACATTTATTATATATTTATATTTAATGATCAGATTGTTTTACTGCAGTTGCCCTTTGGGGCCATTTTCATTGACATCGTCCCTTTAAACTGATTCGTTTGTCGGTAACCACCATTGAAAAGCCAAAATCTCTTGGAATTAACACCGTGTACTGCTTATTTCATTAAGACATTTAATTAAGATTCACCAATTATTTATCAAGAAATACCTGTAAACCATCTACGTGTGTGTGCAGCGTAAATTATGAATTGCAAACATTTTGTAAGATTTTTTTGCATACCGATATACACTTTCGTTGTAAGATATGTTTCTATACAGATATAAACATTCGTTGTAAGATATATTTGCATACAGATATAAACTTTCGTTGTAAGATACGTTAGCATACAGAAATAAACATTCGCTGTAAGATATGTTTGCATACCGATTTAACTTTCGTTGTAAGATATGTTTGCATACCGATATAAACTTTCGTTTTAAGATATGTTTGCATACTGATATAAACTTTCGTTGTAAAAATATGTTTGCATACCGATATAAACTTTCGTTGTAAGATATGTTCGCATACCGATATAACTTTCGTTGTAAGATATGTTCGCATACCGATATAAACTTTCGTTGTAAGATATGTTCGCATACCAATATGAAGATCGGGATTGAAGGCTGAATATTTCAACAAAGTTGATATTTAACAAGAACCTTGTAGGAAAGACATCTGCTTACTAACAGCAATCATAAACATGGTATATAATGACAATATTTGTATTAATAATGTTTACGTGTACTACCACTGGCACAATTCTTTGAAATCAATATAAGAGAAATAAAGAGCTGTGCAATTGTATTGTTGTTTTTACAACTTTCATGTCCACGGTACAAAGTTCGTCTCTTTGATGCGAAAAAATCTGTCTCGAAACCATTACACCGAATTATAATTGAACATTGCAGTTGTAAAATGGCAAAGGATATACGATCTCAGTAAAATGGCTCGAGACTTGCTTCTGAATTAAATTAATGTGACAGTGTCAGCGCTGGTTTCCCAACACTGCTGCATCGACGACGGCGTCGCTGCAAAAAATCCATACTAATTCTTTTGAACGTTTTAAATGAGTTAGCTTAAAACACCAATGAAAGTAGTTACGAATGTACACTTCCTTGTATTTTCATTAGAACGTTATCCGGTGTATGAACAATAACGGTTTTAATGTTCTTCAAAGGAGCATTATACTACGAAATCATAATACAAAATAAATAATTATATAATATTTATCACAAATATATTATATTAATATTAACCTGAATATAGTACACACACGTTACTGTAATTATATGCAACTTATAAATAAACGATTAAAAGCTGAATTACATAATTATACTTGTTTGTTTACATTTTTAAATTAAATTGATTGTACAACGGTTTAGTCATACACTTGTATACAATTAGCTTTATATACCCAATCATTATAGTTTGAAGTACATTCGCTTATAATTATTCATTTATTTTAGTATTTTGTGACAATTTTGAAGTTAATGTCCCTTTAAATTACATTGCAGAATAAAGCAGGAAGTTAAACGTCCTTACTTCATCAATTCAGGAAATCTCACGTGTTAACACTACGTTGTGCTTTTGTCAAAGATAATACATATAAAACATTTATGTGATAATGGAAACGACCAAAATTGCGACGCAATACTGTTTGATTATGAATTCTACAGCCAGATGATGTTATATTAAGTCGAACTGAATATGAATATCCAATGTATTAACGGTTTGGTACCCCGTGTGTGCGATCAGTAGAAAGAACACTTTTGCCAAAACAGTGACCAATTACATATGGCGCAATATAGAGTACTGTTACAATGTATAAATTTTGCATTGAACCTCAAATTGCATATTTATACAAGAAAATGCCCTATTTACTGTGTACGTATATGTACCACTGCATTGTAGCATGCAGTTTTTTTTCATTGGCCAAAGACCTAAATATAAACAAAGTTAAACTCTAGCTGCGTCAGCAGGAGAGAACTCCCATTGGCAGCCCGAGGTCCTTTATTTATGGCAAGTGACCAATTGCCAACAACAACACAACACACCTTAAACATACATAATAAACACAAAACACTTATGAATAAAACGGGGGTCACCGCCTTGGAAAGGTCTAAGGGATTTAACCGGTTTACGGGCGCCCGAACTTCACACTAGGCCCGGATTTGTTTATAATAAATTTAAGTGTAAATCAAGATTAACCTCATAGCATAGCAATTCAAATTAAACAGCAATAAGAGAGAATACTTATTCAATTTAATTACTATTTAATTACTCAATTGGTGGATGCAAACCAGAGTAGCAGAATTGCAACTTTCTGAGGCACGATGAAATGAAAGAAAAAACAAGTATCAGCTACATCAAACCAAAGCTTATTGTGTTAACTTTATTAGTAAATCATGCAACTAAATAGATGGTGCAGATATCGACGTCTGCCTTGTGCATTTCTGACATTGCTAAATTGCTTGTTAAACACACAAATATGCCGTTTGTGCATATCGGTTATGATATGGCTATAAACACACGCTTACATGCGGTTGCTGTAATTACACACAAGGTGCATTATGAGCCAAGTCTTGGATCACAATATGCCAACAAAAACTTTCTGGGTAGAATTGACAGAAACTGCATTTAACTATAAAAACGCATTGCTTCATGTTGTGAATGATGGATTCTTAATACAATGACGTAATTCGGCTTACCAGGCAGTAAATTTCTCTCGGAATGTCCAAATGTTTGGTAATTTCCTAATATCAAACCATTTAAAACTGGAAGGTGTTTATAATAATTCATCAAGACGCGATATTCGAAAAGGAACATGTAAGAACCTAGTTATTTTCCCAAGAACAATAAAAGACGAAATTGTGCATGGTATTCGTTGGCTGAATTGAGGGTTAAATGCTGGCTAAATGACGTGTCTATGCAATGTTGCTGTTCTGCCTTGTCAATTATTTGCGTTTTACGGTCAAATAATGAAACAAGGTGCTGATTAGAATAAGGAATAGTACCATAAGGATTCCTCCACTCCTTGCACAGAAAAATATATTGTATTAATAGTTTTACATATGTGCTACTAACTTGTGTATGATTAGTAGTGTGAATTATTGAATATGAGCCAGGAAGCTGTAAAAAAAAAAAAAAAAATAAATACGTATCTCTTCGATACTTATATGCGGATAAAATGACTAAAGATATATTTCCTCAAGGAACGCCGCGCGATTGTATAAATACGCCAAGTCATTGACTTATTACATAAATTCTACTGAAGTAACTGTTAATTGAAAACGTTGTATTGTGTTTGTTCGCTTGTATGCTCACCAGTTCATCCAATTATTAGAACCCAGCTATCTGCGTTAATGGAAAGTTAGCGTCTAAATGACCAGCTACCTCGCATGTTCTCAATTTGCAGACAAACTAACAAGCACCATGCGAGCGCCATTTATTGAATAGCAAATACGTTTATACCACGATAATTGTTATATTCAGTGCTACAGTGTTCACCCCAGTGTGTCCTATGTTAGTAGAACATACAGTTACAATTACAATTACTTGATGCGTGTAAGTGAAACTTGGAAATATGGTCTTAAACATAATGTTAAGTATTAATTTTCACGCTGTTTCCAACTTACATAGGCATGTATAAATGAGATTGAAATTATGCATCCAATTTAACTGCGCAGTATGTAAATCACCTGAGCGAATAGTTCAATAAAAAACATGCATGCTTTGAATTACGAGTTGAAAACTAACCTGAATTGGGCAATCAAGTTCATTTTCCTAAAACAGATAATTTTAATTAAGTGGAATTTATACTCGTAAGATGGACGCTTGTGCCTTGAGCATGATGCTGAGTCATTTGGCCTGATGCTCAATCTTACGAGCATCATGCTCGTTGCTTTTTGCTGGGTCAGACATTAAAGACCCTAATTGTACTTCATAGATGGCAGTTCTAGAGATCGGATTTACACAATATTGCAGCCAGGGCCAGTTTTCATGAAATCC
Organism: Congeria kusceri; assembly: GCA_027627225.1. NCBI lineage: Eukaryota > Metazoa > Mollusca > Bivalvia > Myida > Dreissenidae > Congeria > Congeria kusceri. The sequence continues at coordinate 30,585,396 of CM051039.1, read as the reverse complement.
CACAAATGTTAGCATCTACCTCTACGTGTGCCTTTTTATCTAACATTTTTTGTTGTGAGTGTTTGAAATTAAGAATCTTTATTTGAATTACTACATAAGTCTTACATAAATACATTTTCCCTTAATAAGCATTTTCGTATTTGTAACACTGACATGTGTGAACAGATTGTGCTGCACTAATTATCTGTATTGTACCGTTTGGGTCAAAAGTAAATAAGTAGACCTGCTGGTACAAATGTATGCCTACAGGCACAATTTTGCGCCTACTGGCCTAATTTATGCCTATAGGCCTATTTAAAAATATATCGACAGGTACAATTTATACCTGTAGGTACAATTTAGGCCTGTGTAGAATTACCGAAATCCCCGTAATTACCGAAATAAAATGCATTTTAAAGCTTTGAAGGTCACATAAAGGTAAAATGTATGCATACACTTTATTTATTTAAGGGGTATATTGACCTACGTTAATTATATAAAGGGATTTCGGTAATAACGATAGGATTTGTGAGTGCTCTCCCTTGTTTTCCTTTTGCAGTTACCAAAATCCATTTCTTATTGTGGTTTAAAGTAATATGAAATGCAAATTAGAGCTATACAAGTCACTTAAAGTGAAATGTATGCATATATTTCATTTAAGTGTAGAATTACCGAAATCCCCGTAATTACCGAAGTCCCTTTATATAATCAAAGCAGGTCAACATAACCCTTAAATAAATAAAGTGTATGGATACATTTTACTTTCAAGTGACCATTTATAAATAGCTTTTAAATGCATTAATATTACTTTAAACTAAAATAAAAAGGGATTTTGGGGGATTTCGGTAATTACGGGGATTTCGGTTATTCTACACACCGAAAATATTGAGCCTACAGGCCTACATTTATGCCAACCGGCCTAAATTGTACCTACAGGTATAAATTGTACCTGTAGGTATATTTTTAATAGGCCTTAAGCATTAAGTTAGGCCTGTGGGCACAAAATTGTGCCTGTATTCTTATGTGTGTATCTGTATGTATACCTATTTACTTTTGACCCAAACGGTACGTCACAATTATCTGTTCCGTTAGTTTACCGCCTTTCTAATTAAAAGTATATTTCACAGGCTCATTGATTAATTTGAAAGTATCAAAGAAAAAAGCGCTCATCTGAACCACGTTACATATTCTCACAAATAAGTCTTAATTAAACATTACCTCCACGACCAAATTCCAGGAATTTCAAATTGAGTTTGAAAGGTTATCAACATCCCGGCGAAATCTTTATATCAAAAGCAAGATTTAATTAGCCCATGCACAATAGAAATCTTCTCCCAGGCTATTTATGGCAAAACACACCAGCTTCTAACAAAATATGAAGCCTGTTCTTTTCAAGACTGTATTAGCACATTGGAATCCGGATATGAACCACGTTTGTGATTTTATTTTTATTTTTCGCATGCGATACAGACACGTTTTCCAGAACTGTATTGTTTTATATATTATATTTGCAAATTGGAATCCGAATATTTATTTTGAACCATGTCTGTGATTAATATTGTCCAGTTATTAATTTTTGTTCTTTTTACTGACGTCTCACTTTAAGCATACGATACAGACTTAGTTTTGCGTACCATTAAGCATACGATACATACTTACTTTTGCGTACCGTTACGCATACGATACAGACTTATTTTTGCGTACCAAACAACGAATATAATTATAATTTTTCCTGTTCTATTAATCAACTTTGCTTGGACAAGCAAATAAGGTTGTAATGCAATTTGTTTTTTTAGACATATTGTTTCGAATTTATATCATCAATGCACGTTTGTGTTCTTATCGGTGTTGATAGTTATATTGTATTAAATATTAAATATCTCAAACTATGTTGGTGAATCGTTTGATATGTATTTACAACTTAAAACTGGAGCTGGGGTTTATCATATTTTGTATAAAATATTGTAACATGTTATATTATAATAATGTGGACCTACTTAAAATACCAACCAACGATTGATGCCTTCAAAACATATTGAAAACGAATGACATTTACTGTTGCTTAAGATTCAGATAACACTCCAGTTGCTTCTACCGTATGTTACAATGTGGTTATTTTACACTAGTGAAAATTAACTGGACTAACAATCATACATGCGCTGCCAAGAAACCAGTTAAAATTCGGTAACGAACATATAAATTCTACAGGTAGCCATGGAATACACATGTATCTCTACGATAGTATTCACATTTTTGGTAAATATTTTTATATTAGTATTATATTAGTATTATTCAGGCGTGTGTTTAATACTGCATGTGTTGCATAAATATGCTGTGAACGTGCTTTCGGATAATTAAATAATCGGTCCTTTCATAACACTTTCCTGGAGGCCCTTTTTTTTTTTTTAATAATCTTATCTTCTACGATAAAATATAATCCATATTATATTTTATCATTGATGACACTATTATTATTCAGACTAAAACATGTTTCATTAAGGTCAATTAATGTATACAATTAGCGTATATGTGATTTTTCAGTCGCCTGGAATAAAGCTTCTTCAAAGGACCTTTTCACAAATTGACAAATTGACAATTTTCCAACTTTTTGTCACAGATTCCAAAAAAAATAACAGTGTATAAAAGGGAGCGAAATAATACTACGGACATTGAAATATACTGTAAATACCGTTTCGTTTATTAGACTTCATCAGTTGATGAATTGCACGGATACGTATATAATTCGGTTAAGGCGTTAGCCTTTTAATCTAGAGGCCCCGTATTGAAACCCCGGTAGGACCTTTTCTTTCTTTTCTTTAAAAATAACACATTTTCTTGGTATTATGCTTGAGCCATTTAGTTCAGATGCTTTCATCTGTCAAGTTAAAAAATGTAATGGCATACTGTAAAAAATGCAAAACTATGTGAACAAATCCCTTTAAATGCAGCTAGATTCATAACTATTTACACTCAAAATGGGGTTTCTTGGTCCTCATGACCAGCGTGATATGACTTTATTGCATAAAATGTGATACGACGAAAGTGTTTACTTAAATTCTCTACACAATAATTACACGTTGTCGATCTGGTCACTATTTTGAATGAGGTTAATATAAATCTATGCGAATATTCGAATATTCCAATGAATGAATATGCAAATATTCGAATACCGATTTTGGTATTGGATGCCATCCCTATAAAATCACAACTCACTCGTTATTTAAATATCTTTAATGTTCGAAACAAATCAATACAATAAAAAATGGTATGTTTTGGAGTGTTTATACATATAATACATCAACGTATGGAAGAAAGTCAAGTGACAGTCCATTAAATGCATGTACATCATGGAGAAAACGCAAATAGCAAGAACAAACAAGAAACACAAATATAATTAAACACGCTATAAACAGTCATGCACTGAGTACGAAATTACCACACACATTTGGCGTATGCTATACATATATTGTACGTGGGAATATACATGTAGTAATGTACGCGTAAATGTTTAGCCCTCTAATCTACACCAACGATGCGTATACTCAGAATGTTTAGCAGTCATGCTTAAGTTATTTTTCTAGTGTGCAACTTTGAAGAGGATAATATCACACATTAGATTATACTACTGAGTACACATTGAATATATCAAAACATTCCGGAATATCAGGGTGACCTGTTAGTTTTAGATTTTTAAAACAAAGTTTAATTACAAATAAAAAGTGGCAAAGTAATTGGTACCCATATGGCATAATTACTATAAATACTTTGACTGGCATGATTTTTAAATTCAATAAGTCGTTATATGTCATCTAAAAGGAACAATATCCATATCAATTACGCTACCAATTTATACCACCATTAGGTAAGTTACTTGTTACTCAGTCAAAGGTGTTGGGTCAATCATGAATCGAAATACTTTTTTCAAAGTGGAACACAACCAACAAATAACGACTAACACTGAACCATTGAAATAAAAAAGCATTTCAAACAAAATAGTTTCTACTCTATATACTGGCTTAGTGATCGTATACACAAAATTGTGGATACCTTTACAAATATACATCATACTGCAATTTGATGATCCAGGATTAATACTAAAACAAATATCACTGTTTCTTGTATGTTGCATATTTATGTAGTCCCATAGCTGTTTCCTGCTTAAGTTATATTGCGCACGATTTTTTATTTTACAATGAAATTATTTAACAAATAAACATACGTGCAACTTTAACCATTTTATGAATGCCATAGATAAAGTGACTGCCTTTCTGCAACTTTAGAGATACTTCTTATTAGAACAAAGTTTACAACTCAACAATGTAAGCGACGTCACGAAGTCATCAAATCACGACAATCGTCAAGCGTCTTGTTTACCCAGGCTCCACATTAGACAATAGTATTAACTTCCAGTCGAATCCGGTCAACGATATAAATCTTTAAGATATTTTATTTTTAAAAAAGGCTATTCCAGATAGAAATGACAAACGCAATGATTCAGGTTTAATATCAAGACCATCTCAATTTAGCACCACGCACTCAAGCATTAATCGACCCTAATAAAACTAATCCTGCTTTTGCAAACCTAAATTTTAAATGTTAACCAAAAATATGAATTTATAGTCAATTTTCAAAATCAATGCTTCAAACACGATCCATTGAACTCTACGAACGCATACATGGGCGAATACATTTTCCTTAGATGCCTTTTGAAAGATGTTTAATACCTTAGCCGGCTGATTTTTAAACAACACTTAATTAAATTATCCAAAAACATGAACCACCTAAACTGATATTTAATTTCTGACAGTTCATACAGCATTAAACAAAAAAATTCTTTAAAGCAATCATCAAACAGACAAAATATAATCCTACAAGTTACGGCATAATTACTTATACTTGTGACTGAATGAAAAATAATGTTGCATAGGCCTCACCATTGCCAATGAGTGCCAGCGACCATTGTTTTTATGTTATTCAAAAATAGAAGGACAATGATTCAGTCGTTAAACCAAATCATTTCATATGCATACGAAAACTAACAAAGTAACTAACACAATGAAATACATGTAATATACTCATTCATAAATTATTTCTGCACAACTGCAAATCACAAATGAACAAAACAGTATTTACAATATTAAAAACATTTGTAATTGAGCTTCCTTTTGTCATATTCATCATAAATATTTATATAAATATATGTATGTACACACTCCGTAACTCGGATCATATTCAATGTTTTAGTTCGGTTTAATCACACATATTAACAAATTATGTCTCAAGAGTATAGTAATCTTCAATGCATGGGCATTTAAAAGCAACACTTATCAGTGTTTAACAAGTATTTGTGATAATAATATAGCATAGTGGTTAATAAATTTAATAAATAAGAATGTTAACATGTATTTCTCAAAATTTCCGCATAACACTATTGACTAACGGCATTGTAAATTATATATTGTAAAGTATTGATGACAATATAACAGCAACATATCAAATATTTCACCTAATTGAAACGAAATGATTTTAAAAATACAAAATAAAAAACACGTTGATGCGTGTTTATACAAAATGTTTTAAGTCAGCAGATTTATTTAATACACAACACCTACATGGCAACATACGCATACACATTGCGTTCCATTTTTATACACGTGACTGTACAGGAGCACACTATGGCATCATTAACCTTCGGTACAGATATAAGTTTTGAGCGATTGCTTGTTGAACCAAACCAACGAAACAAAACATCAACATTACTATGGACCGGTATTCGCAAAGTTCCTTACGTCTTCACTTAGGAGCTTTGAAAATGCGAGCGCTGTTTCTATCCACATAGCTCATAAGGAAAATTTAGTTCTTACGTCATATTTCAGTCAGACATACATAAAATAATGTCGTTGTTTTAAAATGGAATAAGAAGCGCTTGTTGAATCGCTCCATATTAAAACCATTTACAGAAAATAAAGTTTAAATGAACTAGATATAGACTTTGAAATGTTTATGATTATTCTTTGTGAATACCTACCCTTGACTCACACAGAAGCTCTCTTTTTCTGAAAGTAATTGGACGAACTATTGTTCTCATCAATAAATGAGTAGATATCCTCCTTCTCATGAACGGAGTTGTTCATTGTTAGAAGATGGTTGATTCTCGTTGGAGATCGCGTGACCTTGTACCTATGCTTGTCCTTTGAGCGAATTTTGTAGCAAGAGCAAGAGCAAACCGAAATATGATCACTGTACTCAGGGTGCTCTTGCGCCTGAGACACTACAGTCCCGTTTCCGGTTATGACGTCACCGTCAAGACGAACCGCCGTTTGTGCCGCTGCAGCAGCCTCCAGCTCGTCACGACGTTCGTCCTCAGTGTTCATCGTCAGGAACCTCAGCACGAGAAGATTCATAGCAGCAGATATCACGGTTAAACCAAATAATATAAACACAATACTAAAGGTAACGTAATGCGGCTGCTTCTCTAACGCGTTGTTCTTTTGTAGCGCAACAAAGTCACCGAACCCTATAGTGGTCAATGTAATGAAGCAGTAATAAAGGGCATCGATGTACGCCCACCCCTCAAAATGCACAAATGCGGCAGCCCCGGACATTAGAACTATCAGACTGAGGTTCATGGTCACTATAATAAGGTTTGTCTGACCAACTTCCGTCTTTTTTAGGCGCAAGCACTTCTTCCCCTGTTTCATTAGGTACGTGACAAAGGTGTTGAGCCGTTCGCCGACGCTTTGGAACATAACGATACACAGTGGAATGCCCATGAGAGCGTAAATCATGCAGAATATCTTGCCGGCGTCCGTCTGTGGCGTGCTGTGTCCATAGCCTGCAACGAGGATTGGAGTTAACCTTTAAAATAACAATGTCTACATGTCTATTGGATTGGAATGGCTTATTTTGAACGATTTGGTGTAGATAGACGGCAACGGTACTTTAAAATCTGCTTTCAATAAATTCGAATTGTAACGGTGAAACGTGTCCATAACCTGCAACAACGATTAAAATTAAGCTTTAAAATAAACAATGTGTGCATGTCTACTGAAATAAAATAAGAAATTTATACTGAAGTGGAATTGCTATTGTGACGTCTTGTGAACATATAATGTAACAATAAAAATGTGCATAACATTTAGATTAAAGTTAACTATTGGCGATTGCTGTGAAAACATATCTACTGGTTTAGAGTAGCTTTGTTGGATCTGCGAAGTTTGTAGATGACTCACACAGATGAATAACAGGTACATATACATGAAAGCTTTTAATCTGTTTTGGTTTGAATGACGTGAATAAAACGAAGTGGTTCGGGCATAACATTTTTAAAGACGAACATAACGTTTGCTACAACTTATACAACAAATGAATACTCGAATTACTACATTAAGCTTACAAACAAAACATATGTCTGCTAGATTCGACAGAGTGTTTGGAAAGGCGTGGGATTTACAAAAGAAAATTACAAATAGCATGCTTCTGTTTTAGAAAACAATTGTCGTCTGGTTGTGAATGTCTTTGGGGAAATGTAATGTGTCTGCATAACTTAGAATAAAATATAGATTACAGATCCATAATCGTATTGCATGCAATGAACTCATACCAGTTTAAAATACGGGTTTTGAAATGCATGGGTGCATAACCAGAATGATAAATGGCATACAGATTACAGTATTTTGAAAAAAAATGTGTATACTTATTTCAATTCCTGTTGTTTGGAACAACGAATACGGTTGATTAAACGACAATTCAACAATAGGTTATGGTTTTGAAATAGTGTGTACTTTGTTTTAAATACGTTTGAAAAGGACAAGCATGTCAATCAACTTCAGTAATGCCTAACGTATGGGATATAACTTAAAAAATGAATGTTATCTAGTTTAAAATACGGTTTAAAAAGACTTAACTCAAATTATGTACATCATGTTTGTTACCTCATAGTTTGAAGACGAAATGGGTACTCGTTTCAAGTAACATATAATATACATTTATTTCCTTATGAAATTATCATATAATGAACGTTATTAATGTTCGCAGAATCAAATCGATATGCTATTCAGAACAATCAGAACAGTCGTCCATATAAAGCTGCAGGGAAATAGGCAATCTTGGTTCGTAACAAACAAACATGTGAAAACTGACCATATTCTTTTCAGGAATTGTCATATATGTCTGACTTAGACGATACACTTTTATAGAAAAAGGCAGAACACATATGTTTACAATCACTACAAAACGGGTTAAAACTCACATAATGCATTGCTGAACTTTCAGTCGAGAGTGACCATAATTACTTTGTAACAATTTAATAATGACAACAAACATTTTGAAAAGCACAGATATAAACTATGCTACGGAACTAATATGCTAGGAGTATGAAAACTTAATAGTTTCATTAGATGATAGCGTATGTTTCTAAATGGTATAGAAACGGAAACGCTTGCGAAAGTTGTCAATAAAAGCACATTAAAACGTTATAGCAGTTATCTATATTTGACCTTGCAAACATACGCCTATTGTGTTCATAAAGCGGACAGGGGTATGGTATACTTTTTGGTAGATTATGATATAATTGTTTATATCTTAGTACCTTACAAAAGTGGAATTGTCTTTATCACAGCAAGAGAGATAATGTGTTTTACCCTTGTAGTTAACAGTTATAAAGTTTCGCTAACACACTAAGAGAGATACGTGTGTTTTACTAACTTTAACTGTCTAACTTTACTTATCAATTGTCGTAATCACAGTAAGACTGATACATGTCTTCACCCTTTTAGTTTTACTTATCAATTGACGTTATCACAGTAAGAGAGATACGTACATGTATTTTACCTTTTTATCTTTACTTATCAATTGACGTTATCACAGTAAGAGAGATACGTACATGTATTTTACCTTTTTATCTTTACTTATCAATTGACGTTATCACAATTAGAGAGATACGTACATGTATTTTACCTTTTTATCTTTACTTTATCAATTGCCGTTATCACAGTAAGAATGCTATTCGTGATTTACGTTGGTAGTTTTACTTACCAATAGTCGTTATCACAGTAAGAGAGATACGTACATGTATTTTACCTTTTTATCTTTACTTTATCAATTGCCGTTATCACAGTAAGAATGCTATTCGTGATTTACGTTGGTAGTTTTACTTACCAATAGTCGTTATCACAGCAAGAGTGATACATTGTGTTTAACCGTAGTAATTTTACTTGCATATTGTCGTCTTCACGGTAAAAGTTTATTTATTTTTGTTTATTTCCGAGATAGTTTTACCTCTCAATAGTCGATATTACAGTAAAAGTGATACATTGTGTTTTATAGTGGAAGTTTTACTTACCAATTGTCGTTATCACAGTAAGAGAAAAGTAGAACGCCCCAGCGAATTTCCACTGCGTGCCCGCCTTGTAAGGCACGGACTGGATGATGTTCTTACGAAGCAAATTAAAGTCAGCGTCGGTCATGTTGTATTTGGTTCGGATTATGTGTTCCTCGTAAAAGTAGTCCCTACTCTTCTTCTTTTCCGTCTCGGATTCCAGGGCATCGAAGACGGCTGCGCCTACTAATAGGTACGTGAATGTGCAGACGATTAGAGCTAGTGTCCGTGTGTTTTGTTTCTTCATATCTACGCAACGTCGTGATTATGCGATGTCTTGGCGCATGCGCACCGCGCTTGCCCAGAATGTCTCTATGTGTCTTGAGCCTCACCCGATTCAAAACTGCCATAAGGTTCACGTATGTTTCGCCTGTATTTGTTGGTTTGTCATTACTTTGAATTTCTCTCACCTCAAACTAATCTAAATTTTGCTCGACAACTTAAATTCTCACATAATCACGGCCACGACGTTTACGTTCTGTTGTCAGTTGATTAAACTACATAATACAACTAAACACTTGTCTGAAAAAATCATTATTCTTATATGTGTCGAATTTAAACTACTTAATATCAGCACATCACGTTCACATACAAATTAAAGACCATAACTTATTTTCTTATTTTACTTGCCACCTTTTTTTCACATCAAAAGAAGCCTTTCCCTACTTGGCGAGTACTGCAAATTGGCAGGATAGCTGTTTCAACGTGATTTTGCTTATTGTAGCGCTGGCGATATTCTGTTTCTGATGTGACGGGTTTTTTGTTGGTGCGATGGGATCCTGAAAATATACAACACATGTGATTAGATATTCGATCTCAATCAGTAATTAACATCGTTGTTGTAAATAGTTCATATATGCAATAAGACCGATATTTCGAAAGATTTTTAATAATATATATTTGTGTTGTAAGAATTTGACAAATACACAATGTCGTTTTGTATAAAGCTACGTAATGCGGCACGGTTGATGGCAATTGCTGTCACATGAATTGTTATCAAATTTATTTTAATCTATTAAATGTGCAATTTATTCATTCATACATAAAATTAAACATCTTCAGTACATTACACGAAATAAAATTAGTATATGATACAATATTATGCACTAGTTTACTCTTCTTTTGTCCTTTTGCTTCTTTATATTACACGAATAGGAAAACGATTCCAACATTTTACAAATGATCCACATTGAAATACACTACATATGTTACAGTATGGATTAAGTTACTGAAATGTTTCACATTGGTATTCGAACCGATCAAATAGGGAGTAAAATAACAGCTCACTGCTGCACAACACAATACTAAATGAATGCAGGAAACTCCAGTGGCATCGACGGTATAGAAATAACCTTAGATGGGAAAGTTCATATACCACATAGTACAGTGAACAGAAAATGACAAAAACAAAACAAAGGTATGTTTATACGTTATGGAAAAATCAAGAGGGCAACGGCTTTTCAATGGTTTCTATAATTGGTAGAAGAATAACATGGTACTTTTCTTGCATATCCTAATATAGACATATAGCTTTCAGAAACCTGTACATCAGATGTACAAACTCCAAGCATAGCGATCTGCAATTCTACGATTACACGTTAAAACTATGAATGAGACAATGTGCAAATGATATGTGATATATAATGAAATGACATGATTGGTGAAATGGCGCAAAACGCCATTGCTGCAGTCCGTTTATAATGTCTTTAGCGAACAGTACTAAAATGAACATTGTGAAATAATTTAAGTCTTTCTAATTCAATGTTTTCCTTGTCTTTGTAATCTAGTACGTTGTTAATGCGCATACTGCATATTTGCAACGATTTCGACAAAACGCAACAGCTTCTTAACCGAATTGCGTGAAGCAAATTCTTAAGTGTGCCGTCATAAACATCTATTTCGGGGATTTGTATTAGATAAGAGATTATTCTTGTTTACAACGAATTTATGCTTCTGTGGGATTGTAATTTTAAGGTAAAGAGTAAATTGTATACGTCTTTCTAAAACTACGTTGCAACAGAGAAATATATACGTACATTTTTGAAATGCTCATTTCTAAACGTGAATATTAAAACAAAAACATCAATTGTTTGATTGTCATAAATCGCATCATTTAATTACTACTGCTACATCAAATATAAACAAACAATCAAATGCTAAGTAATTGTTAAAAGATTGAACAGTTCTATTAGTGCTTAAGACATGTAGTCTTATGGTTCATATTTATTATACAATACCTGTAATTTAACTAGTGGTTAAAACATTCGCATTTAGATAGCTGATGTTACGCAAGTTGAATATTGAAAATAACCATTCAGATCAATCTAACTGTCTAAACGCTTGGGTGATGCAGTAGCGGTCAAAAATAAAACATAGTGTCCTTAGTCATCTAAAGATTCAAATATGACGTTATTTATATCGATTTTGAGTTTAAGACTTGAACAATTACTAACATGTACAGAACGAATATTTGAAATGAAATTGTAATTACCTCGCGAGAAACCAGTTAAGGTTTGTACATTTCATTGCCTGGTCACTCTCAATAGTTTGAATGCAAAAATAGTTGTTTAGTATTATATCCGTATACAAGTCAATCAGACACATGTTTAAGCAATTACATTACACAATCATTGTTACGGTAAGTTAAAATTATGTGAGGCGTGTCGTGGGAAAACAGGGCTTAATGCATGTGTGTAAAGTGTCGACCCGGATTAGCCTGCAGTGGATTTATGTTTAGAAGAGACTTTCTTGAAACAGAAAATACCATAAAAGCGGAAAGTGCCGTCCTGTGCGGACTGCACAGGCTAATCCGGGACGACACATAACCACATACATTAAGCACGATTTTCCCATTACACGTCTTATATGTATTCATTGTATATTTCAAATGCTAAGTAATCAATTTAGATTAATACACAGAGTTATTATACAGACGAAATGTTGTGAAACACATTTGATACAGGATGCTTATAATTGTGTTTTTTAAACCTTAAATGATTGGATTATGAAGCTTTTATAAAAGTCGTTTCTAGATAACATACTATTATGGTTATAATGTCAATGAAACCACAATTTGTTTTCGTTGAACATATCATACTCTGATAAAAAAGTCAGAAATGTTTTAGTTAAAAAATGTTCACGACATTTCCTTCTCATTCCCCTCAGTAGTTATACAGAATAATATAACCGTCACCTCAAAATGATCCAAAACGATGATCCTGATCAAAATCTAATTTTTTGTTCATTGGCCTTTTCTTAATCTCCCAAGAAAATGATTTTGTGCATAAAGTTGCCAAATTACGCACAAAGGACAAACGGACCAACATCCTCCATGACCCAATTAAAGTACTATAGTATGCATCCACATATATTTGTTCAATAACGTTATCAAGTTACAAGCTATAAAATGATTTATAATACCACCCATATCAAGTTCTGTTTAGCACTGAAAGAGTGTAACATTACATCCCAATGCTCTATAAATTTGTTCGATGTATAATGATGCCAGTAAGAATCATAATATATGTATCCCGTATTGGTTTTTTTTTTACAAAATCAACAGATCATGATTCAACATCTGTTTCATAGGCTAATGACTTGTTTATTAAATAAAGCTGACACACGAGATAACATTATACGTCTAAGCTAGCATTGTTACACCAGACTGAATATCAATTACAAGAGTAGACATTAATTGCATAAATTATGCAATTGCATAGCAACAGCTGCATCGCAATAAATGAATTTTAATATAAACGCAAAAAGGTAGAAAGCGAAATGATGCTAAGTTTGTTTTCTTTTTCATCAGATTAGACAACCCAAGAATGGGCAGAGGGAGAGGGAGAGAGAGAGACGGACGACCCAGGGACAGAAGGAATGATATATGAACAATTAACGGGGGACCTGCATACTTTCAATTACCTTTGCATCTCAGAAATAAGTAAGTCCTTTGCTTATACATATACCTTGGAAGACACGTATTATCGGGGTTTTTTTCTGAAAGTGTCATTTAAATAAAACATACACGGGGCGTATCGACGGCTAATACGGTGTAATATTTTCCGAAATTAAATAACATTTTACTAAGTAGTCATTAGCTTTTTAATTCACACATATGTCTCGTTTTTTATAAACAAACAGTAAAATATATTTTTTATAATTATCTTAAAGTTGTCACCCTGACACTTTTCGCGGGCGCGGGAAAATTAATAGTAGTAGTAAAATCGATATAAATAAATTGTACTTAAAGTACCGGTACAGGCATGCCCACTATTAATTCATGTAGTCGAGCGTAGGAAAATGTTCATTGAAGTGCGCGATATTGTAGGCGTGAGCTCGAATCCTGCTGGAACCTCGTGTCTACAAACAAAAATAATTCGACAATGTATTTTTTTTTCTTACCGATTTCATCAATATAGTATTGCCACTAGAAAAATATATTCGTGAAAATGGGAACATTTTTTTTTTTAATTCGTGTCTATATTTATGGAAAAAAAACCGTCGATATGCCCCGTCAAGTCCACAATTAAAAATGGCAATGAAATAGAAACAAACGACATACTATAACAAGTTGAATCAATTCAAACGCACAATAAATAAATAAATAACGTGTGATATTCATAACAACTTTGTGACTGTATCTTTAGAGGAGATATTTTTCTCTTTCTATCACACAATGACAATTTATAACATCGCTGCAATATACAGGCAATATCGTTACATTAATAGTATGCAGTTTTTGTAGTTATTATTAAACTGAGTCAGGTGCCTTCAACCATTAGTGCAAAGCTAAAATCTCCTGGAAAAAACGAAGTGTACTTCTTAATCAATGAAGACAAACATCACTAATTATATATCTAGAATAGTCTGCAGTTTGTTTAGTTATTACTAAACTGAGTCAGGTGCCTTCAACTATTAGTGCAAAGCTAAACTCTCCTGGAATAAACGAAGTGTACTTCTTAATCAATGAAGACAAACATCACCAATTATATATTTAAAAATACCTGTAAACAACCATATGTTTGTCTGCACCGATAATTAAGAATTGTAAACTTTCTTATTTATTTATTTATTTTTTGTTTTGCATACCGATATCATCATGTTTGTAGGATATGTGTGCACACCGATTGAACAAGGATCATTAGCAGAATTTAAAGCAGAATAAGTTGACATTAAACCAGAACTGTGTAGACAACATATGTTCTTATAAACAGTAATGCATTATCACGATTTAATGAAGAAAAACTTGCACTGATAGTACTTACTGCCACTGATTCAAATTCTTTAAACTCAACACAAAAGTAAAAATGAAATATAGCTGTGCAAATGCAGTGTTCATTCCACAAGTTACAGTATTGGCTACAAAGTTCGTCCTTTTGATGCGACAAAACATCCTATTGCAAACTGCATTTGTAAAATGGCAAAGAACATACGATCTCAATAAAATTGCACGAGGCTAGCTTATGAAAATGGTGAACGTGACAGTGGCAGTACTACATTCTAATGCAATAAAGGCAGCGACGATGCAAAATATCTAACCATTAAAACTGTTCGAATCGTATAGCCAACAAAACATAATGCAAATAGTTTTGCATACACACATTCTGTAATGTGTGTTCGAACGTTTTTTATGAAAATAAAATATATTGGTTTTAATGGTCATCAAAGGAATATTACTATACATAGAGAATAAAATTTTACTGCCTGGTATTGTGTAATATATCAGGTGAGGCTTAGAATAATATAACGGCGAGGCTTGCCGAGCCGTTATTTTATCGTACCGAAAACCTGATATATTACACAAGACCAGGCAGTAACCTGTTTTTCTATTTATCATACCACGTTTTTCTTAAAATTACACCAAACGAGCTGATTTTTTACATATTAAAAAACTAAGAGCCGCGCTGATTCTTCTAAGCCGGCTTTTACACGTTCACGTACATATATTTATGGATTTCTAAAAGTTTACTGGATAATACCTTATTAAATCTGATTCATTTCTACTGAAAATGTTGACTTGTGGAGTTGATTTCGAGTAATATGACGTACCTCCAAACATTGACTGATATAAACGCTACTGACCTAATATAAAAAATATATCAGGCACCTTTGTATCAGGCCGATATCAGCATAGTGATATGATAAAAATCATAACACATTCACGAAATAAATGTATGATACTATGTATCAAATATCGTCAAAAGTAGTGTGCTGGTGAACATAATGTCAAAATAATGCACATGCAGTATATATGATATAGGATATAGTACACACATTGTATTAATTATGTGCCAAGTGTGACAATAAAAATGGAAGCCTAATTGTTTGTCGGCATTATCCATGTAATTACTAAAAATCATATACATTTTTTTTTCTTTGTGTATGTTATCAAATTGAATATATTTTGAACTATATTTGCTGATCAACCTTTTTTCAGTATTATGTGACTATTTTTCTGCATTATGTGACTATTTTTCAGCATTATGTGACTATTTTTCAGCATTATGTGACTATTTTTCAGCATTATATGACTATTTTGAAGATTAATATCCCATTGAAGTACATTACAGAAGAAATCAGGAAGTGCGGCTGCCATGCACATTGCAATCCCTTTGAAGTACATTACAGAAGAAATCAGGAAGTGCGGCTGCCACATTGCATTTTCTCACGAAATCTTGCGTGGTAACACTACGTATATGTTCTTCCTCAAAGTAAATGTATACACAGCAAATTTGAAATACAAAGGCAAAGTTAGATTCGTTGTGGTAATGGGAACTGCTTCTAACAATGAAAAGGCGATGCAATACTGCTCCATTATAAATTATAATGCATATGTTACAATATTATATCCAAAATGAACAGTATATGAACTTATCAATGCTTTTACTGTTTTACACTCCATGTGTGCAAACAGAAAAAAAGAACACTCTTTTCAAAATATTGACCACCTTAAATGTTGATGAAGATGTCGACATCTGACTTTCTGACATCACTAAATTGCTTGCAAAACTCTCAAAGAAGCAGTGTATGCAAATTGGTTTTGATATAGCTATAAACAAAAGCTAGCATGCGGTTGTTTTAATACAAACAAGTAGAATAATGAGCCAAGGCATGGATCATATTGTGCCAACAACAACTGTCTGGGTCGTACTGCAAAAATACATTTCACGTTGTGAATAACGGGTTCATAATATAATGATGGAATGTGACTTGAAGCAAGTCTCGTTTCGTCTCTAAATGTCCTAGTGTTTGTTTATTTCATGATATCAATAAAAAACGGGTAGATGCTCATAATAATTCGTGAAGACATGTTATTCGAAAAGAAACAAGCAAATAACCAGTGTTCGTCAATCTCATTATAATCATCTCCAGTCTGACGCTACTATATTATCCGCTGACTGGATCGGACGACTTCGCATTAGGGGCCACGTTCAGATGACCTTTTCAGGAGCCAATCAAACTGTTGCATTCAAAGTGGTGTGGTATAACTTCATATATCAACCACAAATACTATGCACGAAAGTAACGTCAACTTTGGATGTTTACTCGCTTAAGGTACCACTATATCCATTGTTATTCACGTGAACAGTAACTGTACCTGATTTATTCCCGAGGATCAGTTGACAATGCATCACTTTTCAAAAACCGTGGCCAAACATTGTTGTGCAAAAGCATTGGGCGCAGCAGGCTGATATTTTATTGTTCAGAAGGTCATTTGAACGTGACCTGTTATACGATGTCTTCAGATCCTATCAATGTTAGGATTTGATTTTAATGAGATTGTGTGTTCGTTTGCTTAACTGAGTGTTAATAATGGTAACATGACGTGTCTATGCAATGTTTTTTATGCATTTTAAATTGTATGTGTTTTAATGGCACGTAATGTCAACTTTATTATGTTTTAGCATAATCACACTTAACATACGGATTCCTTCAATAACTACATGGATCCTCTTTTTTTCAAATAATAGTTTTACTTACGTTTTACTCATTGGTGTACATAGCATGGATCATTGAATATTAGGCTGCATGTTTCAACCAACAGAAAATAAAAACTTACCTCTGCGTTAACCACAGGCATATGCACGGAATAAAGATATACTTCTTAACAAAACGCTTAATCCTTAATGGGTAATGTGACACGGATTGCTACATATATGTGTCATATTTGCAATAAACGTCATTTTTATAAGAGTAAATAGTACTTCAGGTCCTCTAAACTTTATCCAAACCAATAAGTTTCCAGCAGAACAACACAGTAATATGTCAATATCGAAGGTATTAGTTCAAGCCAATCAGTCTATGGTATGCTAGTATTGAAACGCCGCGCGTTGTATAAATACATCAAGTCATTGGCCTAATTACGACAATGCTACTAAGGTAAAGGTTAATTGAAAACGTTGTATTGTGTTCGTTCACCTGTCCATTCACCAGTTCATCCAATTATTAAAACCCAGTTTGACGTTAAATGGAATTAACCTGCTAATTGACCGGCATCCCAGCATGTCCTCAATTTGCAAACTAACAAGCACCATTCGAGCACCATTCGTTTACTAGCAAACACGTGTCTGTTTTACAACGAAGACAAATGATTGTGTCATTTTCAATGTTTCTAAAGAATTCATTTAACACATTCAACGCATTAACACATTAAATTCAACCGTTGATGCAACGTATACAACTAAAAAATAATGTAATAAATATAAATAAGTATAATCAACAGTTAATTGGCATCTGAATTGTATTGATATGTAATGTTCATGAAATGCAGTTTATTAATCCAATATTAATGTTTGGTTGATCAGTATAACTTCACTATCGTCTACGCAACTTGCGTCGACGTAGTTCCAATAAACAACGTTTACGTAATAAAGAATTCATTTGTACGCCGATTTCAAGCCACACAGGCCTGTATACATGCGTTTGAAATTATACATCCAATGTAACAGCGCAGTATGGTTATCACCTGAGCGAATAGTTTCTATAAAATATGCGTTAAACTACGAGCGAATAAAGTTAACAGCAAGTGGTATTTTATTTCAGCTTCCCAGAATAGCTCATCCTTTATGCGGAATGTCTTGCTCATCGTTTCAATATGTAACTTGATACAATTAGTATATGAGGAGGTATGATCGAATGGCAATACAATGATGGAATTGATGGCAAATCTAGAGCTCGGATATGCACAATGTTGGGGCCTGGGTCAGTTTATATAAAATCCCAAAGTTAGCATTTACCATTCGAATATGCGCCTCTTTAAATAATAGTTTGTGTTGTTGTTAAAGACTTTATTTGCATTAACATTATTGTTTATATTTTTATACATGTTTCCCTTAATAAATATTTATATTAATATTCTACAGTCCTAGTGTACCTTGATTTAATACCACACAAGTGTGTATATATCACATAAACATGTATCAGACTTCGCAATATTGAATAACTTTGCCAAGTACAACATTTACTTACGAATTATGATTGCTATATTAATATCAGTTATATACACGTTGACATTACATTTGTGGTCGTTTAATTTTCATACAATACCATTTGCAAATAAATATTCCATTACTTGACCTGATTCATAATGCATAATTTATTGCAAACTTCCAACCCGTAAACAAATGAAAATGTATGTGTTTCTCGTTTTAGCTATGTTAAGTAAGGGGATTAATGAATGCCGTCACATATGGTTTCCATCTGAATAAATGATCCAGATAATACCGCGTGAAACTCGTCTTCATTATTTTATTTTTTTATTTAAATTTTGAGTCTCCTTTAATATTTTTTTTAATGAGAATAATATTATATTGCAAATTACACATCACTTTATTTTTAGCACTTACATCTTTGAACTTGTTTGCTGCACTATTAACCTGTTAAATCAAAGTTGTATTTCACAGGCTCATTTGTTAGACCTCTGTGTTATTAAATTCATGCTAACGGCATGTCAAACAAAATAAGCTTAATTGCGAATCTAGTAACATTTTCTCACAAATAAGTCTCAATTAAACATAACCTCCGTCGGCCAACTTCAAGAAAATTCCAAAAAATAGTTCAAAAGGTTATCAATATCCCGGCGAAATCTTTATATCACAAGCAAAATTTAACTAGCCCTAGCACAATAGAAGTCTTCTCCTAGGCTATTTATGGAATTACATGAAACCTTCAAACACATATCAAGGTTGTACTTTCGAAGATTGTATTAGCACAATGGAATCCAAATATGTTTTGAACCACATTTGTAATTAACAATGTCTAGATAGTGATATTTGATATTTGTAATGGTTCTACTTCGCTTAACATATAGACATATTGTTCAAGGACTAAATTATATAATATATTGTTTTAACACATTGTCATCCTGACATGTTTAAAACCATGCCTGTGATTAATTTGTCCTGTAAGACATGTTTGCTCTTCTTAACGATGTCTCATTTTATGCACACGATACAGACGTATTGTCTGCCTAGGTGTTGTACCAGACAGCGGATATAATTGTGACTTCGTCTGTACTTTTAACAAACCTATTTTAATCAACAAGTGTTTTGGTTGCACGATAAAGCGTTATTTATATAAACTGAGACCATTTCTGTCAACATTTCTAGGGCCATATTTCGGATACAAAATGCTTCTTGCGATTAGACATAATACACACCCTTATATGTTCTGTTCAGTGACGATATTTCTGTTGTTTGAAATGTTAAATATTTCTAACTTCTTTGGTGATCCTTGTTCGATGTTTTTGTAATGTGAAAGCTAAGACAGTTTGTATTATCATACACTTTGAATTACTCTTTGGTAACAATAAATATCTCGAAATGTATTGCTGATGTATTTGGAACTTGAACAGCTAGAATGCGTCGATAATCTGTTACAGCTTGAACCGATTAACATCTTCACAATGCACATGCTCAAAACAAATATTTGTAATTTACTGTTGCTTAAAATTATGTTAATAATCAAGTTTCTACCATATGTTACCATCGCGTAATTTTACACTAATGAAAATTGACAGGACTGGCAACCATAAATGTGCTGCGAAGAAGCAAAATGAAAGTCGTTAACGAATATCTTAATTTTCTTGGTAGGTAGTTTATTGAATATACATGCATCTTTACGACAATATTTACGAAATGTTTGTAGATATTTATATTAGTCTTGTTCATACTTTGAAGTGTTCACTGAAAAATGTACGTGTTGTATAAATGTGCGGCCAAGAAACAGTGGATAATCGGTACTATCGTAAAAATTTCCTAATGGCCATTTTTATCAGATATAATTTACAGTTTTAACCACCATTAATAATATTCACGTTCAGACTTAAACGTGATTGCTTACCAATTCATGCGGTGTATATGTAATGTGTCACTCGCTTTGAGCACAGGTCCTCGACAGGTTTGCAACAGAGTATCTCTACTGCTAATGCAGATGGAGTTTCATAATTATTTGCATTTACGAAGTGGTTTCTTGGGTCGAATGAGCTATCTTTAATAACTGTTTTGCATATACATTGCGACTTATTTCTCGTATTGTGCCGATATAAGTACTTATAAAGATAACGATTGGACATTGAGGCGTTTGGCGTTCACATCTTGGGCTCTGAACTAGAATCTACACAGCGAATGGCAAGACGCCAAATACACATTTGTTCTGTCAAATATACGGGCACAAAAATAATACCCTGCAAAAGATCTTCACGCATTTCTAACCGTATTATTTTGACTTGAAAGACGTTAGATGTCGATGTGGAACATGTTCTAGAACATTCCACACATTTTATCGTACCTACTTTAAGTCTGTTGAGGTAATTGCGTGTCGTACACCGCAGTGAGAAGTGAGCATCTTTCTGAAAGTAAAAAATAACAACAATGTAAGAAGAATGCCTACGAAGAACAGCATAATTTCTGGCTTATACCATACACAATAATACAATAATGAACATTCCTTGTTTTATTATAAACAGTAATGAGTCTAATGTTGCATTGAGACTGTTTAGCTATACCTTTAAAACTGGTCCGCGATATTATTACCAATTTGACATCTTTTGCGTAACTCATTAAAACATGATGCGTGTTTTCCAAGAAGCTTTTACCAGATATAAAATTACATGTTAAACGGCAACGAAAACGAAATTTGGTTTCACAGCGTTAAACCATAAACACTACGTGTTATAGAATTATATAGTATTAGTGTGTTTGTTTGTTTTTTCAGACATATTGCGAAAGAGAAACCAAACTTCTAAAGCATTATAAATCATACTGTATTCTTTATGTATCACTACAATGACGCAACCGCTAAAGTCGCTCAGCAATACTATCACTACATTGACGCAACCACTAAAGTGGCTCAGCAAAACTATCACTACAATGACGCAACCACTAAAGTCGCTCAGCAATACTATCACTACATTGACGCAACCACTAAAGTCGCTCAGCAATACTATCACTACAATGACGCAACCACTAAAGTGGCTCAGCAAAACTATCACTACAATGACGCAACCACTAAAGTCGCTCAGCAATACTATCACTACAATGACGCAACCACTGAAGTCGCTCAGTAAAACTTGTCATTCACGTACATTAATGGTATAAAATATCACCATTAATTATATTCGAGAATTTGAGAATAAAATGGCATTGCTATACCCACACTTTTTCTGCTTAAGTTACGATGCTGCTAGTGTACCTATGTCTAAAACCATATCAGACAGTTTCAAATGTTTTGTTATAAAATAACCATTTGCAACTAAATATTATCCTTTGAAACCCAGAACGTGATATCGACTTTCTTTGCACATAAGCTGATGACAACTTCTGGCTTTTAACAGACAATATACATTTATTTAACTATATATTTATTTATTTGACACTATATTTAAGAAAATATTTATTTAACTATTTATTTATATATTTTGAAACTGTATTTACGAAAATATATAAGAATACATTTACCAGTATATTTAAAGATGTATTTAAAAAATGTGCAGTCCATATTGTTGTGACAAACGAATTTTATGAGATAAGTTAGAACGGTACATTTTGTACCGTCGGGTTGTGTTGAAGTACTTTATGTATTGATCAAAAATGAGTGTACTCATGGGCTTTACTGCCCCGATGTATTTGGAAATAAACCTATAAACCTATATATCGGTGGGTTGTGTTTCAACGACATATTGTATAATATCGTGCTAGTTTGACATTGCTTCCAAATTCAGAGAATGTGAGCCGTGTACGTCAAAAAGTAAATTAAAGCATCATAAATGTACGAGCCAAAGAAAAAAAATGTCATGGAACGTTTCTAAAATAGAAAAGAACAAACAGAGCTACACGACAAAATAAGATAGGTCATAACAATTGTATAGGCAATGTTGTCTCGCGCTAGCTTAACAGTTCTGTATTCCTACAATTCAGTCGGTAAATTTGTAATTCTCTTGCATCAATGCGTATTTCTTATTTCAGAATCAAGAACACAATCCTTAAATGTCAAACCATCTTCCGCATCGTCGGCGATCAATGGTTATTTGTCTCTGCTGTCAGATCCGGAAGTAAGCGAAGATGGAAATCCAAAACGTTGTCCTTCAATTCATAAGTAGCGATGTAAGATGGTTGTTAAGGGATTGTCACGTGCATGCTGATTGACAAGCGAGCGTGGTTGGCATGTGAATGCTGGATATGGGCAAATGATTGTCAAATTTAATGTTACTGATAGGTGTGTACCATGCGTTGATTGACAAATTATTTGCAGATGTAAAGAGCTAGTTGTTTTCATGAAGTAACTTCAGTTTTTGTCACGCGTAATGTGACAGGCAAGTGATTGTCAGGTGTAAGTGTAATGGCAAATGAGTGTCATGTGTTAAGCGATTGGCAAGTGAGTGTCTGGTGAAAGGTTATAGCCAACGTTAGTCAGGATGTAAATAGATTGGTAAGCGGTTGTCGGGTGTAGGGCGACACGCGGGCGATAGCCAGTAGGATGGGTGTAGGGCGACACGCGGGCGATAGCCAGTAGGATGGGTGTAGGGCGACATGCGGGCGATATCCAGTAGGATGGGTGTAGGGCGACACGCGGGCGATAGCCAGTAGGATGGGTGTAGGGCGACACGCGGGCGATAGCCAGTAGGATGGGTGTAGGGCGACACGCGGGCGATAGCCAGTAGGATGGGTGTAGGGCGACACGCGGGCGATAGCCAGTAGGATGGGTGTAGGGCGACACGCGGGCGATAGCCAGTAGGATGGTAATTGGCCAGTGATTCTCAGTTATGGGGTGAATGGTACATTTCATCGTACATGTTTCACATGCGCAACGGATTGATTGCTTTTATTAAAAGAGTTACTCGTTGCGAACAGGTAACATCTGCTTCGTCTTTTCTTTAATAATGCATTGAGAATTAGCATTTAGGAAACACAAAGTTTATTACTCGATACGTATGCTGACGGATAATTCATTGTTCATGTAACTAGTATTTGCAAATATAATTCTATAACAAATAACAAACACGCAATAAGCACTTAAAACAAATAATCTAATATATGCGTCGTTGTACTGGAATTGACGCATAATATTTCCGTGCGAGACATAACAAAGCATTAAGCAGCAGTATGAAATTATACATTGTACATGCAAGCAGTGCTTGTAAACCATTCTTTATTTCTGTGCCGTGTTTATTCTATTTACACTAACAAAGATAGTTAAAATTTAAAAAAACAACAACAATGGATTTGTGGTGCCAAAGTGTTTAAGACCCCCAAACAAATGTACCCAGTAAAATGTGTAACTCCAATATAACCACACTGATTGTATTGAATATCAGTATATTTCCGTTATCTCATCCTATGCCAAAAATGCACCGGAAATAAAAGATCAAAAACGTTTTATCAATTTACACTACATTGACAGTTTTCAAAACATAGTCATATTTTAATAAATGTTTGTTACATTTAAAGTTATTAGTTTATTCCATAACGCACTATATGCGCAATGCTGATAAGAATATATATTATATTATATTTTAACAGACTATTTCAGTGATTAGAACATATGCTTGGTACATTAACTTTGTATTCCTTATGGTTGCCCATATGTATAAACTAACGTTTTGGATTTACACTTTTAAAACCCCTAACTCCACCCAATTATTGGTCTGGGCAACTTTTGCATCAGCATAACCTTACAAAAAATGGTCTATAGAATTCAGGCTACAGTAAGTTGTCATCATGAATACCATTTACCGCATTTACCATTTACCGCATTTACCGCACACTTTTACATAAGTGTCTGTATGAAAGTATACAGCTCTGACGCCCGTGTGACAATTGAATGAGGAATATAGATGAAAATGTACGTTGATGGTATAACGCGAACCGTTTCAAATAGATGTGCAGTTTTAATATTAACACTACATACCACAACGTTATGCATTTAACGCATTGAGCACCTCATAGACGTTAGTAATGTGATATTGCTTGCGGAAGATAATGGCAGATCTCACAAAATGTTCCAAAAGAGTGTAAATTTAATGGCTTTATGCTTTTTTTTTATTACAAGCAACATTTAAAATATATTTCACATAAAGAGCCTTAAAATTCCGCGTTAGAAAATGCATTTTGTTTCGACTACACTTGTTAGTCACTTTGTGAAGAAAACCAAACAGTTAATAATCAGTTTGGCTCAATATATAGACACGTTCAGTATAGGTTTGAATTAACGTGTCGTATTGTGCGACTTAGTAGTGGTATGTAGAGAATCAATTTGGATTGCATATTCTTTAATGTATTGATATAATTTATATGCACATACATATAAATATGTATTTATTTATATGCGCGCGTGTGTGTGTACACAATGTATTGATTATACGACTCAGTATTGTAAAATGTAACAAAAAATATCGTATTCAGTATTTAATAAAGTAAGCTTTTGAAAGATGGAAAACAAATGGATGTAGGGCAACCGCATATATTGGGCTCCTTTATTGCCAAGTGTCAAAAGGCCGTGTCTATCACAGCTCAAAACAGAAAAAATAGCCATAGATTTTGAGCGATTTGGTGTGTATTATCAACTGTTGCCAACAAAAGCTAAAGTAGAAAGATAAATTAGTATTGAACTCGGAATAGAAACCCAGACATATTTCTGCAACTGACACTCAGGCCATATATACATCACTCTTTCCCGCATTTAATTTCTTTAGCCAAACCGGAAAGAATGCGGAAATGGCCATAAATCTTTTCTTATGCCCACAGACAAGACGTTAACATCCAATATCGCAGTCCACTGGCGCTTGTCGATATACATCCATATATACCGCCAAGTTTGATGGATAGGACTTTCTGCCTGGCAATAGGAACGTCTGGTTCATATCTATATATCTATATATCTCCACTGACCGCAGATATAGCAGACTTGTTGGCCGTCATTGCTGGTTCTATGATCGACGTAACAAGTTGAGACGTCATAAGAAATCAATATTTATTCTTTTGCGTACACCGGTTGCGTTAGTGTACATGGTGCTGCATTAGTTATCAGACAAGAACATATGAAGTTAATACTCGTTTTTATTTCATTTTATTGTGCCTCATGAAGTTCTATTTTATTGCTCTGGTACAACCACCGAGTAATTAAATTGTAAATAGTGGCACGGTGGTTTCTCTTTCAAAACTCATAAATTTAAATTGCAATGCGATGAGGTTCATATTTATTTACATGTGCCATCGTTAATTATGCACCAAGCAATGGGTTTAAGGTATTCGACGCATTATTAGCTCGTTAATTTCCGTGTAATTTCGACGAAAGCCGTCCGTACCTTACCGTTCGCGTTCGGAACACATACAAAACATCTTTAAAAATGATATATTTCTTTAGCTACACCGTAGTATTTCTTTCAGATTTTAATATCGTCGTTTTTAAAAGCAAATTAGATATAAAATAACTAAAACGAAAGTAGAATAAGAGTTTGCTCCCTTTGGAAATCATGATCATTTGGAACGCTTATTCAATTGTATGTGCATATGACAGCGTTTATTTACCTTGATATAAATCATTCTGACTGACAAAAACGTAATAAAAGAGGTCCATTTTCAAGAGAAAAAGACAACGTAACAATGTAAATTTGGTCGGCTATGATCAACTGCCATGAACTGTGATAGTGTGGTTGGAAAATTACCGAGAAGTGTATTAGTTTGACTGATTATGTCTACCTGTAATATTGTAACATTCGACTAATGTGATGTCAATAATGTTCTTTATTGGAAAACTGACAAAGAAACCAAGTCAAACGGCAATCCTAATGCTGTGGTAAATACCAAGCTGTGTACGGGTTAGTATCAGTTCATTATCTAATTGTACAGCCATTTGTTTGTATGGCAATAGTTACTAAGATATTGACAACTCGTTAATGGTCTTGTAAATATACTCAATAAACGTGTTTGATTTTTATTAATACACGGAACATAACGTTTGGAAATATACTACAATAAAGTATTAGTTTCCAAGCTTATTTAACAAAGTTGTATGTTTTGACATAATGATAAAATTATGTTACAATTTCCTTATTGCCAATGCCATCAATTTTGCTTTGTCATTCTGTGTTATAACATAACTTCATAAGTCGGTTACTGAAACATGTTTAACAATTCAACATTTGGCAGTTGCTCAACTAACATCGGTGCCATATCAACAATTATTAAAGC
The DNA here is from genome assembly GCA_027627225.1 of Congeria kusceri. NCBI lineage: Eukaryota > Metazoa > Mollusca > Bivalvia > Myida > Dreissenidae > Congeria > Congeria kusceri. The sequence continues at coordinate 30,558,351 of CM051039.1, read as the reverse complement.
AATGATTGTTGTGTAAATTAATATCAGTCTGTAAGTGGAATCTACTGTAAAACTGTGTACTGAAAAATATTTTCTGTGATGTTGCTGTTCAGAAAAGCAAATACACATCCAGTACTATGGGCGACATGTTGGATGGCGACCAGGCTGGTAGTGTTCAACCAGAGGCATCGCTAGTAGCAGTCTCATTCCCATATTCATCAACAACTTGGCGCAACCAGCTGATGTTCAAAAATGAGAAGGCCAGAAACATTGATTCTCTGGGTCTTCTTGCCTATACTGACGTGATAAAAATACTACGGCAGAGCACATCGCTGGCTCCGGTTTATGTACCATCGAAACATTCAACTGTGAAGGCGCGGACAGTTTATTTAGTTATTTAACATGTAAACATAATGGATGGGAACCCTATATTACAGTTCCAAAAAGGACATTGGTAACTTTTATAGCACAAATAAGCGGATTTGTTTTTATAAAACAGCCATTCTTTTAACCCAGTAAAGTTCATGATGGATATGGCCTGGAACGTTTTAAAGTTTTAGATGAAAATGTATTAATGCAGCACATATTGGTTCTGTCTATCATGTATTTATTTATTTCATTTATAAAATGTAGTAATTAATAATTGAGTAATTACAACTATTTTGTTCACACTTCTAGATTATGTGTTTTAGACTTTTTAAATAAATATTGTTTATAGTAGAATATACGATGATGAAACAAAGTTTAGTTGGAATGTTTTATGTTCAAAAGTTATGGAACTAATTTTATATATTGTTTATATTTTGTATCTAAGAATTTTTGAAAGTTTTAAGGAAGTATCTTTGTTAGGTTCTCAATAATTATTTTAAAAGATTTAAAAAGGTATTTCTGAAAAAAAATCCGGCTTAATTTTTTTAAGGGGGGGTGTTATAAACTGTCTTTATTTGTCATATTTGCATGGTAACGTTTATTTCTTTTGCCATTATTGTGTGGCTTATAGTCCAATAATAAAATATATTATGGTTTAGATTCAGAACATGCATAAAATAAGCAAGTGTATCACACTGTGTTTATGGCTTTCAAAAATAGAACAGGAAAAATCTCATCGATGATAAATATAATTAGCAATATGAGTACATATTACTTCCATATAAATTCATTTAAGAATATTTGTTGATTATTTCATATTATGCGTTCAATATATCATTCATAAATGTATCTTTATATGGAGTTCATGAAATATTAATAAAGTATTTCACTTGTAAAAATGTGTTTAGCAAAAGAAGGGGTATGGTATTTAACTAACTACATCTGACAAACCAAACGATAAAATCTCTGTTAAAATTTTGCAGAAGAGTCCAGATATGGATGCCGTCCAAAAACATAATATGATTTGTGGTGTTCTAAACATCGAGTATGATGGGTTGAATATTTTAACCGGTTAAAAATGCCAATACAATGCTTGTAACGTTCCTAGGCGGCGGTGGCCACAATTCTAATAATGTATGTGCACGTTTCGTGTTTTTCCATATTTTAAAGCAGCAGTCCAGTCCAGAAATATGTTACTTAACATAAAACTTTGCAGAAATCGGTTCCAGTGGACATCTCACTGATCAAAATACAAATGTACATTATTGTATATTCCGTTATTATCAAGCATTTTCGAACATAGGAGGTATAAAATGCATTTCGTAAATAAGAAACAGTTTTCAGGCAAATACACACCATTAACGTTCATAAGAAGTGTTGCCAAATTACGATGTATTGAATTAGACTCCATGGACTGCGGCCTTAATCCAGTTTATATGAAAATTACCTTTATTAACGGAAGTTTCCATACTGCAAATGCATCTGGAGTTCCATGATTAATTTTGTATAAGAAGCAACAGTCGTATGCAGGATAATTAATATTTCAAATAAAGTTTCAGTATGTTCTCCTCTTGGAAAAATTAGTTATGCATCGAATAGACGAAATGTATTGCATAACGTATGTATAGCTACGGTGCAAATAGAAACATGAAATCTTATCTGTTTGCAGAACATGTCGATGCACAAGATACGGAACGATTACAGTCATTAAATGTAATGTACAGTTTCAACATTCATAGTAAAATAGTGTTTTGACGTTTACCAAGTAAACAAATTATATTGGTAGGTTTATGACACAGTCCGTATTTAGTTCCGATAGGTTCTTTCCTGCATCCATCAAAAGCATCGATGTTTTAGAAATCACCATAACGTCTACTGGGCGTCATATATTACGGCATATTATTCTCTATGTAGAGCATGTTTGTAACGCGGTGCATTGTGCCGTCGACGTATATTTAAAGACGTTTCAATTTCGCTCTCAAATTATGTAATCAAATACATGTAGCCTATAAATCATAATAATTAAATTGCTTGATATGCAATTCCAAATAAATAACGTTGGAACACGTTGTTCTAAGAAACAGGGGCTAAAATATGCGCAATACCTTAGGATAAATAGAACCGAGACATCAATAATGTCTTAACACATAATAACGGGCAGGCATATTCATATTGTAGTTGACTGTTAATTGTAACTAATGCATTTGAGCATTTGGAACTATATCATGGTAGATATGAAACATGTTTAAGCTAAGTGGTCAAAACATGGCGCTGATTGATACAGTACGGCTGATTGATACAGTACGGAGTAATGTTAAGTCAAATACAACACATATAAGACATACTAGAGCCATGTGTATGCGAACTACTAAAACTGTCCATACTGCACTGCTGATGCATCTGGAGTTCCATGATGAATTTTGTAAAAGAAGCAACAGTCGTGTGCATGATAATTAATATTTCAAATAGAGTTTCGGTATTTTGCTCCTCTTTGATAAATTAGTTATGCATCGAATAGACGAAATGTATTGCATAGCATATGTATAGCTACGAAGCAAGTAGAAACATGAAATCTCATTTGTTTGCGGAACATGTTGATGAAAATTGAAAAGAATAAGTACAGTCCTTAAAAGTAATGTACAGAAATAACAAAATGTTACTTGGTATTTTCATATGTGTGTGCATTGGTTTGTGAATTTAAAATAAAACATGTTACGTTTTAATTCTGACCGCCAATACCAAATCGATTGAGTAATAACTACCACAAAAAATGTTGAGTTTTATGTCGACGTCTGCATTAGGCATTTCGGATATTGCTTAATTGCTTGTAAAACAGACATGGTCGTTTAAACGCAATGCAATTAAATGCCAGTTTTGAACAGTTAATTACACATAGCTACAATACCAGATGAAGAATGCAGACAAACTCCACATCCAATCCACCAGTATGCTTTATAGAATATACATAATGAACACAATCAGCCAGTGCGGAAATTGAATAGGCATAACAGAGATATTTCTTCTAATTCAAAGTTGACTCTGGAGCATGTTATTAATACTTAATCATAGAAAATCTAGCTCATTCTGTATTTAAACGGTTGGCTGTTGAGATGTTAAGAGAATGCCCACTAAGCCATAAGTCCTGTCAGTTTTTCATCTTAATATATCGCATTTTATCTGACGTCATATAGCACTATTTGAAACTTTATGGCATACAATGACGCAAGCGTTAACATATCTTTAAAACGATATGCCTTAAGATACATGTATTACCGAACAAAGAGCCCATTTTAAACAAATAATCTGCACGTCTCCATATCACGTCGTGTTTTCTTTGAGATTAATTCTGTACACACCCTTTGGCTGCTTTCAACAAACTTACAACTGTCAAATGTGTGTTTTTCTTGCTCACACAACAGTTTTACAGAAAAAATTATTGACGCCCTTGTATTTACATTATTGTATGGTGATTTTTGTGTTTATATGTGTTTATTTGTTTGTTTGCATTTTTCGACGTTGTTTAAAGTATTTCAGTCATATCACGGCGGTCAGCTAACCTACTCACACTTTTCCTGGGCAAGCTTAGCCGATCAAAGTGGTTTACTAGTACTAAGTGCATATACCTATGCCAGTAATTGACAACTACCCTACTTGAATAGGAGGTAGGGGGAAAAAGGCCGTAGAAATAATTGCATGACCAATCCATACACAAGTTACGTGGACGGGCTGGGGTTCGAACTCACGATCCCCGGATTGACAGTAAAGCGTTATACCGACTGAGCTAGCCGAGCCCGGTTAACCATATGTAACGCACAATGATAACAGTTAAGGATAGAAATGTATGAGTACAAGTAGTTGAAACAACACTAAACGCATATAATGCTAACAGAAACCAACACAGTGGATTTCTGTCAGAATAGCAACATAACACATCCACGATAAATGGGATAAAATGTCAAGACTTGTGTTTGGAACAACAGGTTAAGGATTAAAAAGAAACGCTCTCTATTTTATGAGCAATGGACGTTGATGGAATTGAAAATTATTTCATGTACAATATCAATTTAAAGTATTTTTTTCTTTCCAACAAATGCTGTGATTCATAGTTAAAATTCAAAGTACTCTAAACTCATTGCGAAGTCTTCACCTGTTTGTGAATAAATTGGCTGTGTACACTTTATATATTGCAAAACATTGCTGCAATCTTCATAAATTTCAATCCTGGTTAATCCCCTCGAAAGCACCACAAGTTGCTGTAATGTATTCATCACAACCGTATTTCTTTTCCAGATAGGAGCTTAACTCCCCGCCTTACGTCAGACGGAAGCATGCCTTCCGTATGATCATCCTATATCCATGATATTTATAGAGAATTAATAGAGAATTCATATTTCCGCGAGCACTATATTCACAATTCATCTTCACAGTGCAATAACTCATTATCTGCAGTGCAAATTAAAAGCACGTATTGAGTTTGTGCACTATGGTGATGAAATGTGATGTTCATTACATATGAAATCTGCATATTAAACTAAGTGAACCGGTTGAATCTGGCAGATTATAAGGAAAACACGTGTTGCGTTTACGGTCGGAACGTATTCTTAGAAATAATTGTTGAATGGGCCATTAAACATTGGTGGGATCAGCATTCATTAATTCTGAGTAACTGCCTTATCTATGAAATGGTTCTTAATGTGTTTCATTCATTGAAAATCGGTGGATACAGAAAAACAACGAGCAAAGTTACGGACCGATCCTAAGATGAATAGTACCGATAAAGTATTGCCATGTTTCGGTCTTGTGTGATATGATTTCGTAACAATATTTCACGTATTAGTTTAAACTGATCATTTACATACAAATCTCTGTAATATGAAATACATTCCTTATTGGTGAGTTCATAGCCAGCCATATGACGCGTACTAGTTGAAACTGATTGAGCATGGACTGAACTATGTAATAGTAAAATAATAATAAATATTCAACGAATGATTGAAATTGTACCCTATGGTAATGTTTTAAGGCAATACCTATACATAAATATACATGCATACAATATACGAGGGTTGTTCAAAAATAACGTAGATTATGTGTACAGCATTGTGTTAATTTATCGAATAGCGATAAAAAATATACTACAACAATAAACGATCATTCATTAATAATATTCCCAAATCTCATTCAGTTGTGATTAAGTGTGTAAAAATAATGTTCAATGGTGTACAGTCAGTATCAGCGGCCCGGCGCACATAGAATGTTGAGCGTCGTACTTAGAATTGAATCAATAGATAACATATTTATGCAAAACACTGTATTCATGTATATTGTTTGAAAATATTCATGTACATTGTTGTATATGGATAAACTAATTAATAATACTAATTATTATCAGTTTTCCAGAAAGACACATCATATGTAGTTATTCTACCCAATACAATGAATATTCTACCCATAATGAATACAATGAATATTCTACCCATAATGAATACAATGAATATTCTACCCATAATGAATACAATGAATATTCTACCCATAATGAATACAATGAATATTCTACCCATAATGAATACAATGAATATTCTACCCATAATGAATACAATGAATATTCTACCCATAATGAATACAATGAATATTCTACCCATAATGAATACAATGAATATTCTACCCATAATGAATACAATGAATATTCTACCCATAATGAATACAATGAATATTCTACCCATAATGAATACAATGAATATTCTACCCATAATGAATACAATGAATATTCTACCCATAATGAATACAATGAATATTCTACCCATAATGAATACAATGAATATTCTACCCATAATGAATACAATGAATATTCTACCCATAATGAATACAATGAATATTCTACCCATAATGAATACAATGAATATTCTACCCATAATGAATACAATGAATATTCTACCCATAATGAATACAATGAATATTCTACCCATAATGAATACAATGAATATTCTACCCATAATGAATACAATGAATATTCTACCCATAATGAATACAATGAATATTCTACCCATAATGAATACAATGAATGAGTTCGGTGATTACATTAACTTGCGTTTCTTCCAATAACATACTCTCTAGAGAGATAGAGAAATATCGATAATTTAATAGACTTATTTTCAGTAGCGTGCATCTTTATTTGAATATTATCAGCAAGGGCTGGATTTACATTCTTGCAAACTATTTGCGAATTGACGTAGTATCTGGTATAATGTTAGACATATATTTCGACTGATAATCAGTTAAGATGAGATGCATATGCTAGTGAATAATTAGTAACAATTCAACTTTTAGTACCATTAGATACATGTATGTTTGCATTATGTCCAAAACATTACACAATAATATGTTCAAACACTACGCCGTCCTAATACGAGTTAGTATATTGTTCATAACTGAGGAGAATGGTTTGCTGACAACGAATAGAACCACAACATCAATGCAATAATTGTGGACTTCTTAACACGTACAAACCGTAGTGAAATTACGTACGTGATTTTCTTCCATCATTAGATCATTTCTAACAACAAATGCATTCACTTAATTTACAAGTATCAAATGTACAGGCTAAGTTAGTTTAAGGCAACACAAACAATGGTAATTAAGATGACTTTAAATGTGTTTATTTGATTTTGAGTATAAACAGTGTGACAACCTTTTTAACCAAGCAAGCTAAAAACAATAGTTTCTCCTTGTTCAGTTTTGATTGAGATTACTAGAGTTGTTGTCTGTGTTATCGTTTCCATATGCGACGTGAGGCCAGCCTTGTAAAATAGCTAGGGCAAATACTAATCCCCCGACATATAAATAATATTGGTTTAGAAAACATCGACCTTCGCAAATAATCCTGTTTTCCATTTCACGGCATGGACGGTAAATCGCATTGTTTTGTACCTGATTTAGTGTTCTTAGGCTGCTTAGCATGCAGCTTATGTACAGGCATGTGCCGCGAATTTCTGGGCTGTCAAATCAATTCCAGAAAAGAAAATTCAATGATGGACGAGAGTCGAATCGATTTGCACTAAATGAATAGCGTTTAGATTATACGCGTTACAAGGCAAACGGGTTTCGATTTTGGGAACAAGCGGAATGCATGCGTAGCACGCAATCCAAAGGGCACCCGATTGTATGGTATGCGTTGCAAATGAAACTGACATGTACACAAACGTCGTCTGGCAGAATGCAGCCTATTATGCAAATCTTGTTTCGCTTGTGGGACGTCGCTATCGATCAGACCAGGAACTGTCGTCTTTCACTGTCAAATTAATACGACAATACATCACTGCTATATACGGAATGACATAAGGATTGGGCTGGAATAAACCGTGGGCTAGGCCTCACTAAGACGGTAGTCCAATATGGTGCAGAATAACCTGTATGTACGTACACGTGGACAATTATTTGCAATTGTACGTTTGTTTTAATATGTTTTGTCCTTGTTTTAACGTGTTATGCTATTACGTTTTCAATGTTTGTGACTATTAAGCAATATATACGAATGCTGCTACATGATTAGCTTAAGCTTACTACTTTCATATTGCATTTAAGGATTTATAGATCTAATTAATTTTCGAAAGACATAATATTTTGAGTGGAAATTGTATATCACATAATCACATTTTGTACTGTTACATCAATTTTAAAATAATTATTGTGATTGAATTAACAATGGACATTAGACTGTTACTCTAAGAAACTACAAGAATGTGGATCCTGATGTTCAACTCCTCAGATGAAATACAAGTAAGTTATCAAATACAGGTCTTTCATTAACTTTTGAAAACTGGAAGTTTGAACCTCCTGGTCTCTGATTTCTGAAGTTTTGCTCATAATATTTGGAAGTTTTGACAGAATTTTGCGACATAAGTATGTACATTACAATTTTCATACCAAATGTAACTACTCTTAGAATAGTTATTATTTTACTAGTCACATTTTTCAATCCATGTTGTTTTTTAAGACCTATTGTAAATTTGGAATTACAATCAGAGCTTGCACTTTTTGGAAGACCTCAGTTCCAAGTGTTGGATATTGGAAGTTTTAGGCACTTTTGGACTTCATTATACTTCCTTGGCTGCAATTTTGGAAGTTCTGTGTCAAAAATTGGGAGTAAATTACTCCCAAAACTTCCCTTAATGCAAGCACTGTATCAAATACACATTAGCGTATAATATTTAACAGACCTGTTCTGAATATAAATGATTACATATTCCATGGTACACAGTTTAAGACTGGCTTTATTAACATGTATGCATGTCAAAGACGTATATGTTTATATGTTGAGGATTAAATTAAGCTCTTGTTATCCGATTGCATTCATGATTTCAATATAAATATTCAACGAGATGCTAGGAAAAACATGTTTGTCTTTAATGTAAATAGTACAGCTTTTAACTACAGTTATCTAAAACACGTTGCTTCAATTCAAAGATGTTGGAGTAAATGTATCGCTTATACATCTGTTTAGAAAGCAAGCTTCGGGTCTTTTCTGAAAACATTATCAACAAACAGTTAAGTGTTCAGTATTCTGCGCCGCCCCATATTTCTGTTCCGTAATTACTTGCAGATGTGGCGGTATGGATTCGTCCGTGCAATCAAAGCCAAGCATCGTCAAGAACAGACAAGAAAATCTGAAGTACCATAGAAATGCCCTTGTCAAAGTCGATATGCCTCGTCTAACAAAAGATGATAGGAGGATGTAAACGAGGAATGCACGTTGTGAAGAAAGTCTACGGTTTCTTTCCGGCAGATTTATAGTTCTTCTTCGGAATTTGTCTTACTCATTTTTTGACATAAACATGCTATTTATCACAGAGGTTTTTAGACAACTTGATTGCTAAAACAACAGTTACTACATATACAATTTTACAAAACAAATGCGGGTGTTCAAGCCATATTGGAAAGCAGCATTTTTCTGGTGCGGCCACTATTTGTTACAACATCAGGTGTGCATGTATATTTCACGCGCATGTTTTTGTTTTTCTCGCGTGATTATTTGGTAAATACGTTTAACCTGAGGATGCACGTCTATTTTCCCTTTTTTTACTTACATACCTTACCATTAGGCGCTCAACCCAATTATATCGCTGTTACGTCGTGTGGTATTATTTATGATATCAGATGTGTGACCTGTTTATTATAATACATATATTTATGTATCAGATAATCTGAGGAGATTCCAATCTTTATGATGATTTTAGGTTAGGCTTTTAAACAGTAGTGGTAAATATTATATAAGTAAAAAATAGTATTTGGGCTTTGAAATGAAAATGAACTGAAGTGAACATGCCACTTTAAAGACTCATCAAGTAGATCTAATATAGAAGTCAAATATTGTTTGCGGTTTTAGAAACACACCCACATGAATTACATAAATACATCTATCCACCAAAAAATAGCAACACAGCACTACAGCTTCTGGAGGGGAGAGCGTTCTACATTAAGACATATTCTCCATATATACAGTGCCAATGTCGATATCTATAAATGATGTTTCACTTTCGTTTTGTAATTAAGTAAATCAATATAAATTTGCTTATTAAACACGCCAAATCTGTAGGTTTAAAACTACTGAATCTGGTTGATTATCAATTCATAACTGCATGAACATCAAACTTAGCTACATAGGCGCTCGGTTGTTTAACAAATAAAAAATAATCCTATTCCTTATAGTATAAATATACACAAGGTAGCTCACTCGCCATTTTCTATCGTAACGACAGTTGACTGAGACAGATTGACTGGTTATAATTTATGTCATAAATGCATGGGCTATGTAGATTTCGGGAACCAAACATGTAATTTCAAACAGCCAATCGAATTCCGTTACGATAGAAAATGGCGAGTGAGCTACCTTGTGCATATATATATATATAGGAAAATGATGTTCTATTTGTTGAACAACCAACCGCCTATGCTTAGCTACATTCGTTTGCCACCATACAAACTGTGTCGATGCGTACAGTCTCGCATACCTTCTTTTATGTTCCGTCTGCAAAATGTGTGTTCATCTTAGCAGTATATTATTCTGAGATGTCGACTGAGATAAAATAAATAACGGTAGCATGTTATTTTAGTTTGTACTTTCGTTTGGGGAAAATGTTGTTTAGGCTGAAAATATTTTCTGTAGTATTTTAGTGTAGAAACCATGATGGAACATTAAATCAATTATCAGATCAAACAGTACAATGTTGCAGTCCAATGACTGAATGAAACGATGGGAAAATTGCGAGAGCCCATAGAAACTTTCAAACTGTTTCGAAGATTAAATATTTAATCATTTGATGTGTTTTCTAAAAGTGCAAAGATGCAGTCAACTTTTACATATTAAAGTTTATTTATGTTATAATAATATGAATATTGTATTTTACATTGATGGCATTGATGTGGAAATGAAAATGTTTTTAAACATATTAATATGCCTGTTTCATAATTTAGTCAGTAATATAAGCTTACAAAATGAAATTAAATAAAAAATGTCAAAACGCGCTTACATTTCAAACAACCTTGATCTACCAATATTTCCATAAAAAAGCACTAAATAGCGCGCTTACATTTCAAACAACCTTGATCTACCAATATTTCCATAAAAAATAGCACTAAATAGCGCGTTTACATTTCAAACAACCTTGATCTACCAATACTTCCATAAACAATAGCACTAAATAGCGCGCTTACATTTCAAAGAACATTGGTCTACCAATATTTCCATAAACAATAGCACTAAATAGAGCGCTTACATTTCAAACAACCTTGATCTACCAATATTGCCATAACAATAGCACTAAATAGCGCGTTTACATTTTAAACAACCTTGATCTACCAATATTTCCATAAACAATAGCACTAAATAGCGCGCTTACATTTCAAACAACCTTGATCTACCAATACTTCCATAAACAATAGCACTAAATAGCGCGCTTACATTTCAAAGAACATTGGTCTACCAATATTTCCATAAACAATAGCACTAAATAGAGCGCTTACATTTCAAACAACCTTGATCTACCAATATTGCCATAAAAATAGCACTAAATAGCGCGTTTACATTTTAAACAACCTTGATCTACCAATATTTCCATAAACAATAGCACTAAATAGCGCGCTTACATTTCAAACAACCTTGATCTACCAATATTTCCATAAACAATAGCACTAAATAGAGCGCTTACATTTCAAACAACCTTGATCTACCAATATTTCCATAAACAATAGCACTAAATAGCGCGCTTACAATTCAAACAACCTTGATCTACCAATATTTCCATAAAAATAGCACTAAATAGAGCGCTTACATTTCAAACAACCTTGATCTACCAATATTTCCATAAACAATAGCACTAAATAGCGCGCTTACATTTCAAACAACCTTGATCTACCAATATTTCCATAAACAATAGCACTAAATAGAGCGCTTACATTTAATAACAACCTTGATCTACCAATACTTCCATAAACAATAGCACTAAATAGCGCGCTTACATTTCAAACAACCTTGATCTACCAATATTTACATAAACAATAGCACTAAATAGAGCGCTTACATTTCAAACAACCTTGATCTACCAATATTTACATAAAAAATAGCACTAAATAGAGCGCTTACATTTCAAAAAACCTTGATCTACCAATATTTACATAACAAAATAACAATAAATAGTGCGCTTGTATATTGAAATTGCAACTAATACGTAAGTGTATAGTCAACGGACAAAAAAAATACGAATAGTTTAATATTTGCTAATGCAGTTTTTTGCGTAGCTACATCATGTGCATTCTGCACATTTATTTTCGTGACTACATGGAACTGCAAATGTTATTTTAACAACGAATCATAAACAGTCTGTGACATTGTCCTTATAAAACAAGAAATTACATAAAAAATGATAACATGTTATTTGCTCGTCTGAATATGCTGTCGTACAACTAGAACACATCGTTGAAGTACGGTTACGCAAAGACTCTGTCTGGAAAGAAGAATCGTTTTCATTTCCTTTATTTCCGGTGTTTTCGTCCTTTTGTCGGTAGTTCTATTGCGGTTTTGATCGGCTGGCTGGTTTTATAAGCTACACACGCACCCGAATGATTTGCATCTGAGTGTCTGATCACAGCTTACGAGAAAATAAAAATTAAAGTAGTAGTTGTAGTAGAAGTAGTAGTAGTAGTAGTAGCAGTAGTAGTCGTAGTAGTAGTAGTAGTAGTAGTAGTAGTAGTAGTAGTAGTAGAAGTAGTAGTAGTAGTTGTAGTAGTAGTAGTAGTAGTAATAGTAGTAGTAGTTGTTGTAGTAGAAGTAGTAGTAGTTGTTGTAGTAGTAATAGTAATAGTAGTAGAAGTAGTAGTAGTAGTTGTTGTAGTTGTAGTTGTCGTGGTATTAGTACTAGAAGTTGTTGGTGTAGGTGGTGTTGAGGATGTAGTTGTAGTTGTAGTAATTGTTGTTGTTGCTGTCGGTGGTAGTGTTGTAGTTAAATTAGTAGCAGTATTAGTTGTAGTATTGGTGGTGGTAGTAGTAAAAGTAGTAGTAGTAGTATCAATTGCGGTTCTTGTTGTTGTCGTTATAGAAGCAATTACAACACAAGTAGTATTAGTAGAACAGAAAAAGTAGTATGAGTAGGAGCAATAGTAGTAGTATTTGTAGTAGTAGTAGTAGTAGTAGTAGTAGTAGTTGTAGTAGTAGTAGTAGTAGTAGTAGTAGTAGTAGTAGTAGTAGTAGTAGTAGTAGTAGTAGTAGTAGTAGTAGTAGTAGTAGTAGTATTTGTAGTAGTAGTAGTAGTAGTAGTAGTAGTAATAGTAGTAGTAGTAGTAGCAGTAGTAGTAGTAGTAGTAGTAGTAGTAGTAGTAGTAGTAGTAGTAGTAGTAGTAGTAGTAGTAGTAGTAGTAGTAGTAGTATTTGTAGTATTTGTAGTAGTAGTAGTAGTAGTAGTAGTAGTAGTAGTAGTAGTACTAGTAGTAGTAGTAGAAGTAGTAGTAGTAGTAGAAGTAGTAGAAGTAGTAGTAGTAGTAGAAGTAGTAGTAATAGTAGTAGTAGTAATAGTAGTAGTAGTAGTAGTAGTAGTAGTAGTAGTAGCAGCAGCAGCAGCAGCAGTATTTGTTTTTGTTCTTCTGGAGTGCTTTTTGTTTTTGTTGTTGTATAACAAGCCATTTGTTTGTTGTGGTTTTTATTGTGTAGTCGTGTAGTAATTGTAACAGAAATAAATTTTATTTTATTTTATTTTATTTGTTAGTATTCGTTTTCTATTTGCTGTCTATATGTGTTATTCTTTTGTTTAGTTTTTTGTGTGTGCGTTTGTTTAGGTTTTTTTTGTTCTCGTGCTGGTGTTTACTGTTGTTGTGATGGCAATGGTGGCATTGATGCAATTGTTTTGTTGTCAACTTGTTATTCTTGTACCTTAAAATATTTATTAACAACAACATATTTTAATATCGTTTTAGCTATATTTTGTTATAATATAAACGATGACCAAACGAAACGATTCCTACCTCGTATATCCGTATAAATCCAGTTGCTTTTTATTCCTATAACGCTGTAAGTTATATCCAATGGATTCTAGCAGTTATACACTAAAATGCATTTAAACACAGGTACAGTGACAAATCTCCAGCAGCAACAAAATCACGTGTGGGCACTTATTTTCTTATATTCCACTCTCCATATTACTAGAACCATAATCATATTTCCTTTTTCCCACGATTTAGCTATCGATCTTATTCAGAACAGCAATATTTTTCCAGATGCTGAACAAATACACACACCGCCGCCACAATCACCATCATTGACAATTTGCGACTAATACAATTTTCTACTCGCACACCGTCTGTCGTGTTTCGCGTACCATAATATTCGAGCGAAACCTTTCGGATATGAAAGTTTCGCGATAACTACTATTGGATAACAATAGGATATAACAGCACAATTAGTGTGGGGAATTATCGACACGCGGGTAATTAGCACCCTGATAATGAAATGTTCGATTAATAGATATCAGATATTAGACAATGTATCCTAATTTAAATAACATCTGCTGCGTTCCCAAGCTCGACACATATCCGTTTCCGCCAGTTATCCGAATTTTCAGTAAGATCCGAAAACTATTCTCCTTCATCAATTTAATTTATCCGTATTTCAGTGTATTTTCTATCTGCAGCAAATTTATTTAAAAAATGAATGTGCACACATACTCGTATTTTATCAATGTAAAATGGATTCTCATTATATAAACTCCAGACAATATTATCCTTGCTTTCTACAACTCCGATCCAAATAAATGCTAGTTACCATGTAGCTGTCAACAAGCAATGTACACGGTCTCGTAAATGATAATTCATAGAGACAACACGCTAAAAGTCCGTCTGTTGCAATATTCGATACGGTATAAACGGATATCCGCGGAGTGTGTGTAAGAGAGATGCGAACCGAGGCGGGAAAATACCAAATATTGGATTTTTAAAGAGAAGTAACTGATGTTGTCACACGCAAAAGATAAGCGAAATTTACCGCACACGCTTTTATTAAAGGACCCGAGATAGTTTACTAATATTAGAACGACACTTTTGTTTGTCATCAGGTTGTTTTTCGTTTATTGTATTTTGTGTATCTACCACTCATTAAAACAATCGGTTATTATAGTATTAAAATTCAAAATACTATAAATAACGTATAAATTACCGTGAATGATCACTAGAAAAAATATACCAATGTGTAGATATATTGTCAGAACAGAAAGAGCTTTTTGTGCTATCATTCTATTAAACACAATTAATTAATAAATGGAAAATACAACAAAAATAACGTAAAATTGTTGTGAACATTTTCCAACATTGTCAAAACAGAAAGAGCCTGTTATCCTGTTATTTGTATTTGTACAATACATTAACGCAATAAATTGAAGTATAATTACAATAATTTTTTTAAAATTCAATAGAGAAAAATGCCGTAAATGGTAACGCACGAATACAGGATTGATATATTCTAATTAACATTGAAAATACACACAAAAAATGTCGTCAATACAGACAAGTTTTAATTTCACTAATAAAACAACCGATGTATAATTAATTTTTTTTTAAACAATACAAGAAAGAAAATGCTGTAAATGGTAACGAATATTGTTTTAACGAATCACACAAGCAATGTGTACAAATAAAACAACCAATATGCTGATATTGGAACAGAAATAGTGTGCTCGGCATCATGTTTATTTTATGTGCAATACACTAACATAATTAATTATTGTTTATTTAAAATAAAGAACGTTAACATTGTCATGAATGCTAAACGAGTTTTAACATCACAAAAAAACGAAAAAATTCAATGTAAGTATATAATTGCTATTTATACTACGTATACTGCAGACGAGAGTCGTAGTTGGGCATACTACTATACGTAACGTAAACTATATGCTTATAAAATAATATGTGAAAAAAAAAGCAATTCAACAGTACGTAACAGGCGAGTCCACAAATGGTTGGGCATTGTAGCTGCAAGTTTTCTTTAGGGCCCGATAATTGACATAAATTCATATTTCTTACTGAAAATCTTCATCTTTATCTAAGCTCAAATCTTCCTGAAAATCTTCATCTTTATCTAAGCTCAAATCTTCCTGAAAATCTTCATCTTTATCTAAGCTCAAATCTTCCTGAAAATCTTCATCTTTATCTAAGCTCTAATCTTCCTGAAAATCTTCATCTTTATCTAAGCTCAAATCTTCCTGAAAATCTTCATCTTTATCTAAGCTCAAATCTTCCTGAAAATCTTCATCTTTATCTAAGCTCAAATCTTCCTGAAAATCTTCATCTTTATCTAAGCTCAAATCTTCCTTAATGCACTTCACCACTTTTGGGAAATTAGTTAAGAAATTCTCATTACAAAAAACGGCCAACCCACGTAGCTTTTGTCGAAGAGCATGTACAAACTAATGCATCTTATTTCAAAATTCGTTATTCGCTGATAGAGATAACAGACAAAAACCCAAGAAAAATCACGACTAGACGCTACGTCAGTACTTCCTGAATCACACAGTGTACATCTGTTACACCTTGCCAGTGGATTTATCGCTAGTTTGATCTTTTTAGAGAGGGTTTTAAGTTTAAACAGAAGGTCTGATCTCCGTAAACCACAGTTTTGTAACTTCTGTAGATACGTTTACATGTATGTGGTATTGGGTTCCAAACAATCAGGTAGGTGTTTATGTGGGCGTGGTTGGTGGTGTTGGTATTAGTGATGGTTGAATGGTGGTGTTGGTGGGTGTTAGGTATTGATGGTAATGATGATGGTGATGATGATTATGATGATGAAAATGATAATAATGATGATGATGATAATGATGACGATAATGATGATGATGATGATGATAATAATAATGATCATGATAATGATCATGATGATGATCATGATGATGATCATGGTGATGATCATGATGACGATGATGATGATGCATGTAATGACACTGACCTTTAATCCTGAATATATCACAAATCCGTTACGAAGAATATATTATTTTCCAAAATGGAATCCAGTTAAATCGATGCTATTAGTACTCTCGTCTTCATAAAATGACATCAATAAAGACGTGAAACACGTGCTCGAATAAATAGAGAATACTAAGTTACTGTTGAATACAGATAAGTTTATTTAGCGAGGTTTAGAAAACATGAACCACGAGCATTGGCGAGTGGTTCACGTTTTCGTGCCGAGTAAATAAACTTATCTTTATTCAACACTGACTTAGTATTCTATTTATCCCATCATTTTCTGTCTTTTGAAAATAAACCATATAAAACACACTTGGTCTAAATATTTCGAAATACATCAAATAACGTCATGAAAATCAACAAGATGACATCAGTATACTGCGCGTGTTAGCTTTATCCCACCCTGTGTGAATAAAGCTAAGTGCATTCCATGGGGGTTTATTTCGTCAATTCACGACTGATGATGGGATAAAACCCAATATAAGTATAGGAATAATTCAAGCGCGTAAGTATTCATAAAGATTCCATGTGTTTCAGCTTCATGTGTCCGAACCATACCAACAGAAATACGTGCTGACAATAGGTTTCTATAAATGGCCTGCACAGCAAGTCTCTGAGAGTCAATTTTCGAATAAATTACTGCAAATCACAATCCAGCGATTCATCTGTCACGTTACTTTCTGTTACACACTATGTGGGGCGTAATTTGCAAGACAAAATGGCAATGTGTTTTGTTTAATCACATCAAGAAAACTTTTGCCGACAAATATTGTTTTACACACAAGCAGAAGAAATGATTTTAAGACAATTACATCTTTTTGTTTTGTCCCTAAGACACCTACAACTTGGCTAGACGCTTTTAAAGAAATTATCGTGACAAAAGCATAGAAACAAAACACGTCAGAGCGTGCAGACATATAAACAAGAGACGCGTCTATCACGCAGCAGTTCGACATTTATTGCAATTAAATTTAAACAAAACAGGAACGGAATAAAAGCTCACTTCTGGCAGATAATTACTGAATTTGAGACGATCTGAATCGCTTGTTGTTTGTTCGTTGTTTTTGCTAGCACTTGTTTGAGTGCACCCATTGTTGATGGGAAAACGTGACATTTAATTACTCCAAACATTTCAAAACGCGTTCTGAATTTCTCACCATGCATGCAAAACATGCCTGAAATAATTATGTATACGTTTAAATAGTATAATTAAATACGGCAAACCCAAAAGTCAATATTTAAGTGTCTGTGTTGTCCGTTAATAACTTTGTATCAATGTCCATACCTTTTGAACATGGATTAACATGTTTTATAGTGTATAGGTAGTGAATTTGTATCGAGTGCACTGGGATTATCTCCCATTTGGCCATCGTCCATAGAAGCTTTAAGGCCTAGTTTACGGAATGTCTAGCCACTCCATGGGGTACTCCACTCAGTGTATTGGTCCATCATAAAATCTCTTATCACACTCTGCAATCTTTTCTCTTAGCTAACTGAGCAATGGCTTTGTGCATTGTTTCCACATATCTCTACCTCTACTGCAGTGTATTATCTCAGCTGATAAGGGTCATCACACTGTGACCACAGTAGGGTGCCAATACACAGGGGTATTATACCCCAATATTGAGGGGGGGGGGGGCAAATAAAGAGTGATTAAATTAGGCCTTTAACTTGTTAGGTTAAGGGGGATTGTTCAAGATACAGGAGATGCCCAGCTCCATGGGCGACTCTGGATATTTTAGTGCCCGGTGTGTGGCACCTAGTACACTGCAACTCGGCTTAACGTCAAGTGAAACAAGAGTTAGTAGGTAAGGGTATAGCGCGGGCTCTAACCTGAGACCCAAAGGTTGTGAAGCTAGTGCGTTACCACTAGACCACGGATCCGCTACAATGCTGCATAGCTTTAATTATCGCGATATCAAATGTAACTAACTTTATCGAAGATGTTATTCTCTGTGTGCAGCTATTGTTTATTATACTTATTAGCGTAGGAATGACTTCGTAACGTACTTTTAAAACAAGCCTTTTCATTATTTCCTGTTCGTTTCTAAGTAGTTAAGCTCTGTCTTCGTAACTTACGTTTAGATCAAGTCTTGCATAACAGGTTCGTGACCATCATTCTAAGGTCATTACGTTTGGTCATGATTCTAATGTCACTTGCATGTTTCAACATTATTTCGTTATATCGTTCGTAAAGCACAAAGGGTGCGCTTGATTAATGAAACAATGCTCTGCGCATACATCGCGAATCAGCGATTTAATCGATTAAGTTTCGATTGTTTTCAAATCCCACCGGCGTGCTTAATTCTTTTGAAACACACATCTCCAATCGATAAGCTGTTAACGAAAGTTATCGATGTTGTACAATGTTGCACGTTTATAGCAGATGGTGTCAAATAACCATTCTACTTTTAATAGCTTTTGAAATTTTCGCATGCAATTTTGTACGATATGTGGATGGTATATTACTAAAAAATTCAAAAGAATTTTCTTTTATGTTATCATTTTAAACAAGTTATACTAAATCTGTTACCAATATAGAAAACCCAATAAAAGTGTCCCTTCCAATTGAATCTCCGTTACGACAGAGCACGAGAATGCTCTAGTTTCAAATGAACTATCCTGCAAATAGGTTCTCGTATAACAGATACTTTTAACAACATAAATGGCTAGGAATAGGCCTGAAATATTCACATCCCTAAGTTCCATGACTTTAAAGCCTTTATTGAAGAATTTGAAACAGAAATCTAGAGGATTCAATTATATTTGTGGGTTATAACAGCTCTATATAGAAATACAATTATTAAAATGATTTATGGTAAAGATATTTAATAGATTCACATTTCAACGGTTTTACCTAGAATAATCAGTCGCCATATTTCAGAAACATCTTAAGTTAAACTTACAATATTTTCACTTAAGTTCCGAATTTTGTTAGGCAATATTTTCCAAATTACATATAAATTATCGATTTCAATAACAGTTCAGTAATTAGTAGTTGATAATAAGTTGATAATTAGTGAACACGAAGGAGAATCCCATGTATATATGGAATAAAGTGCTTACGAAAAATGACAATTGTAAGGCTAAGGATAAGATTTTAGTGAAGATATTTTAAGAGTACGACCCCTGACTACGCAAGAAACCCTATACGTGTATGCATGTGTGTACAATATACTATATGTTGAGAAATAAAAATGGGAAAAAAATAAACCCATACGTATGCTGGTTCACGGAGAATAAGAATGTTTTTATAGAAATTAGTATTACATTAGTTTTACTGACAAGATAAGCCTTTATTTGTGTTTTTTTCCATGCTTTAAATTTTCTCTGTTTTATTGCAATAATCTTTGCAATCGGCATTGCAGCTTTAGAAAAGTTTGGGCAAGGACTAACAGTATTTGTTCCAGATTGTAAATTTACACACACTAATCAACACACACTAATCAACACACACTAATCAACACACACTAATTAGCTCACGTGTTTACTTTTAATTTAACATACTGTTCGTGTATGTAAAAAACCCGACGTCCAACTACGTACGTGTTTATGTTTTCATTCTTTTTAGTTATTCGTTATCTCGGATATTCGCATTTGCTTTCCACTTGCTGGGTCGGTAAGAAATATAATAAAATTAAGTTACATATATTTTTATTTCATGGGCAATTGCAATTGACATGTTCATGTCATGTTTTAACGTTTTGGATTTAAAATATATTCCTTATTTGATGCTTACAAAATGTGTACAATATAAAGACGACCTTTAATAGATTTAGTTACTTTGTATAATTAAATGGCATAATCCGACAGCCAAAAACTATAGTACATGTATTATTAATTAAAACCAATTAACTATCCTACTTACTACAACATCATTCTGCATTATTTCATTATGTTTCACTTAATTGTGACAAGTATGTTTGTGATAGCTATCGTGTAATAAACACGAATATGCTATGGCTTATATGCTCCTCGACTGGAACACATAAACTTATACGAGTTGTCTCCATTGTTAATAAAAGTTCATATTCTTTGTTTTAACCGCCTACATTTATTGTAAAATGGATCAGAGCGGATTTGTTTGAAATTTTGTACATTTATTTGATTTCTATTTATTACATTTGTATACTTTTAATAAACGCACGCACTAACATTGTAGACATTCCCAACCTAATTGTACGAATACACAAAATAGGTCACATGTCTTGAAACACTGTCGGAAATTTCTATGCAGTGTGTAGTTAAGTGCTTTTGTTATTTCTTGTTTTATATGTTTACAGTGGAAATAAATTTTAAAATCACAATTGTCCAGATGAATAAAACAAATATAATTTAATGAAATCAAATGTTCGCGACCAAATGATACAAAGTATGGAACTGCGCCACTAGTGCAAATATGTTTTCATTAAAGAAAATACGATCTGAATTTAACAAATATCCTCTATATGCTTTATTTTTATAGTCTTAAAAATGCTACATATTAGCTGAAGCTACACGTTTTTATTTGATCAATGGGTAAATAAGAGCAAAGGCAAACAGGCAAACAAGTTTCGTTGACTTCTTTCTACTCTAAAATACCGCTCGCAGCATGTTGCTTTCGCGTTTAGATTTGATCCTTTCACCAGCCAAAAGAAACAAGTTTCTCTCAACCTGCCACTGTATGGAAGCAATAAGTGAATTCCAAATGAAAGCACAACTCGCCGATGTAGCGGGGAGATTGGCAATACAGCAAACAATTGAAATTAATTGTTAATGAGCACGGGACGAACTGTTCTTCATCGGTGTCTTCTTTGCTCACTGTAATCATTCAGAGTAAAAGAATTTTGAGTAAATAGAAACTATTTCGATTGCCATCGTTGCAATTTATTGATTACCGGTAAATGAGCATTAGGTAAACACATATTAATCATCGTCGTTTTTGCGCACTAGGTTCAAAGCAGAAAAGACCACGTAAAGAAATAGACAATATTTCAAATCCCATTGTGTTTATCTGTATTTTCAGGATTATATTTATTAATATATAATATAATTATGAATAGTCAAACAATTGTGGGTTTTTTTATTATTATTCAATCATTTCTAATAATAATTTATACATATATTGTACCTATGTATACTTTGTATAACCTATGCACTCATTTCTAATATTAACTTACGCAAATATTGTACCCATATTTTTTTTAAATATATTACTGTATCCATTCATATTTTGTACAACCGAATTTGTGCATTGTATCTGTACAAAAACTTTATTTAATTTATACATTTCTAAACAATATATGTATGCTTTTAACCAATGGAAACTGTCCACTAACAGTGTCATTCCCTATATTTTTGTGGCACTTGTAAATTATGTGATAGACCATGTTAGGTCTACAATGACCAAGTATATTCTACTTTATTCTTTTATAACCTTTTTCATTTCCATTGCCTACTTATGTCACTGTCTAAAGGTTGGAGGACTTGTTGATCATGTTAGGATTAATGTTATCCGAGAAACAATCACATTATTTTATTGTGTAAGATCCCATTCACTCTTTCTACTCTGTTATGATGGATACACATAATATTTTGCCAAGATACACGGCAATCGGATTGTTTTTCGCATCTTTTAACGTGCTAATTCTAATCTCAATGTACAAAAACGAAATTGCTCTTGAATCGACTCTTCACAGCATAAATGGTCAATCCCAACTCTTCCGGCGCATACAACGACCCCATACACACATTATATTAGGCGAGCGCTACATTTCTAATATATATTTCGTTAGAATAATAATTTTTGCTTTCTTAACAGTCGTGTTAGTAACATGGCTTAAAATAATCATGTTGCTTTCCGGGGATATTGAACCAAACACAGGCCCGGTATCGCATAGTCCTATTAATTCCTCTGTCACTGAGTCTAACACGCTGTCCGATCTTTTGACAATGCATAATAACTTTTCGTTTATCCAGTACAATGTGCAGAGTATAAGACACAAAATGGACATTCTTACGGCAGAGCTTTCGAAGTTTGACCTATTATCCTTTTCTGAGACTTGGCTTAACAACTCTATCGAAACTGACTAACTCCTTATCCCCTCATATCATTCCCCTGAGCGCAAAGACCAAATACATGATAGCAACGGTGGAGTTATTTTATATGTTAAGGATGTTATCCACTACGAACGTAGACTTGACCTTGAATTTAATTAATTAGAATGCATTTGGATTGAAATCCACTTTCAGAGAAAAAAGCGGGTCCTATTTGGGTTATTTTATAGATCACCAAACTCAGATGCATCATACGCGAATTTAATTGACGATTCTATTGGTCTAATCGAAACCGGAATTGCTAATATCATTATAACTGGTGATTTTAACCTGAAACACAACCAACAATTCTTGATTTATTGCTAGTAAGTAACCCAGATAGCGTGGCATTATCAGGTGTTGGCGAACCTTTTCTTGATCAACAACATCGCTACCACTGTCCTATATATGGATTATTCAAATATAATAAGCCCAATGCGAAAGCATATGAACGTCACGTCTGGAAATACGAAAATTGGTAATTACAATATGTTGCGTGAAAGTTTTTCTACATTGGATTGGAATACTATTATAAGCACCTATAACACCTATTGTACTAATATAACCGATACTATTATCGGTAATGCTAAACATTGTATCCCAAACAGGATAATAAAAATCAAACCGCGTGACGCTCCCTGGTTAAATACACAGATACGCCGTATGATAAAAAAAACGAAAACGGGCTTACCGGTATGCAAAATCCAAAAATACTGATTATTATTGGTCAAAATTTCGAACAATAAGAAACAAGACCATTTCATTAATTAGACTAGCCAAAGAGAATTACTACGAAAGCTTAAGTGAAAAACTCAAACACAATAATCATTCGTCTAAGGACTGGTGGAGGATTCTTAATTCATTTATCACTAAGCCTAATAATAATATAACACCTGCACTCATAAACCCTGCATATAATTCCACTACAACTGATTGGTACATGAGTGGGCTCCGGTGCGGCATCGTTATCAATGTCAATTTTGGACATTGATAACGATGCCGGTGCGGCTAGAGTCGTTCATTATCACACCTTCTGATGTTCACGATATTCTTAAGTCACTTTCTGTTGACAAAGCGTCATGGCCTGATGGTATAAGTAACCGTATTTTAAAAGAGTGTCGGGTTGAACTGTCTACTCCTCAATGCGACTTCTTTAATTTCTCACTCAACAAATGTATAATGCCAAGCTGTTGGAAAGATGCTAATGTCAGTGCAGTTTTTAAAAAGGGTGATCCAAAAGTAGCAAGTATCTATTGACCAATTTCGTTGCTTAATACAATGGAAAAGGTCTTTGAAAAAATAGTATTTAAACATGTTTATAACCACCTTGTTAATAACCGAATACTTACCTCATTTCAGTCGGGTTTCTTGCCAGGTGACTCTACCACAAACCAACTTACTTTTATATACGATACGTTCTGCAAAGCCCTGGACAATGGGTTAGAGGTTAAAGCTGTCTTTTTTTACATCAGCAAGGCCTTTGACAAAGTCTGGCACCAAGGTCTCTTACTCAAACTCCAAGTTATTGGCATTCGCGGAAACATGCACTCTTTGTTTGCAAACTACCTTAATGGAAGACGCCAACAGCGTAGTGCTCCTAGGTGCATGCTCTAACTGGGCCACACTTGAGGCTGGTGTTGCTCATTGATCTATATTAGGTACCCTTTTATTTTTAATCTTTTAAACGATATTGTTAACGATATCCAAAGTAATATTCGCTTTTTTGCTGACGACACATCCTTATACATTATTATAGATGACCCTAGCACCTCAAATGCAATATTACAAAACGACATCGACAAAATATCCGACTGGGCTCTAAAATGGCATGTTTTATTTAACCCATCCAAATCAAAAACATTAAATTTCTCAATAAAACACCAGCCGAATCAATATCAATTTACAATGCTTTCCACACAAATACCAGATGTCAGTTTTCATAAACATCTCGGAGTTATTCTTTCAAACGATTGTAAATGGCACATGCATATTAAATATATAAAAGACAAAGCATGGAGTATAATTAATATAATGCGCATATTGAGATATAAGCTTGATCGAAAATCGCTCGAAAACTTTTTTGTTTATACGCCCCTTACTAGAATATTCAGATGTTATATGGGATAATTGTACCCTGGCAAAAAACACGAATTAGACAAAAAGCGGCACGAATTGCATGCGGATCATCAAAATAAGTTTCCCTATCAGAATTAGAAAATGAAACATCAGCTTATATTATTTTAATGCAAAATTTACTTACACCGCAGTATTTAACGGATCTGGTACCTCAACATATTGGTTCTATCTCTAGGTATAATCTTCGAAATGCTAATTATCTTCGAACATCAAAAACTAGATCAACTCTTTATTTTAATTCGTTTTTACCCGCAGTTACTAGAAAATGGAATAGTTTACCAGAATAAAAAACAGCGACTCGTTGAATAACTTTAAATACAAGCTTAACAGAATCTTAGTAAAGATCCCTTCGTACTATTATGTCGGTAAGCACTATCTACAAATACTTCACACGCGATTAAGAACCAAATCAAGTGCGCTAAATGAACATCTGTATGCCAAAAAATGTCGTTGCTTCTCCACTGTGTTCATGTGGTGTTATTGAATCAAATCATCACTTCTTTTTTATGTGCCATTATTTTAACACAATTCGAGTTAAATTAATTAACAATATTTATAGAATAAGTCGCAGCGTAGACCTCAATGTATGAGGTCCAAGAGTATATAAGTGAATCCCGACGTTTTTCTTAACAATCCGACTCCGATTCCGTTGAAAGCTGTTTACGTAATCCGCTCATCACCAATCCTCCACTCCTTGTTTGTTTTTCTCATTTAATATTTTTTTTTTTCTAAAAATTTTGCATTACTAAACAGTATTTTTTTTTTGTCTGGCATAAATGTTGTCGTTAGTTCTATAAAACTTTGCCATTTATACGGTCAAAATCAATCTCAAGGAAAGAAACCATAAAATAATTTAATTCTTTCGTTTCAATCCTTTTCTTATCTTTATTGTATTGCGAATGTGTTTGTTTGTACATTTGCCAATTGTACAAAAGAAATAAATATGTTTAAAACTAAACAATAAAATTATAAGAAATAATGAACGCATACATATTTATTTCGCATATTATTTACGCACATATAAACCATTTGCTACTAATTAAAGGGACTTTTTCACAGCTTGTTCGTATTTTTTGAAAAATTCAGTAAATGTCTTTACTACAAAAACTCTGGCATCTGGAATATTCTAAAACAAACAATATGTAAAAAAAAAAAAAAAAAAAAAAAAAGAGAGTAAAATTTAAGAAAATGCCTTTGCCGGAACTCGAATTCGGTACCCTTGAGATAAAAAATATCATGGGCTAACCACTCCGCCCTTTGGACTTATACATTTGGTTGCGTAGTTTAACGCTATGTAAGTGACATACATGTTTTCCAAAAAATACCAATCAAAATCGTTACAAACGCTTTATAATTTTATCCATTTCGATTGATGATGACCCATCAACGAAACGACATTTTCCAATATATTTCTTAGTCATGAGTGTTATTTCGCTTATTTGTATATAGTGTATTATTTCGTTTTGGAATATATAACAAAAGTTTTGAAAATTGCCAATTTGCCAATCTGTGAACATACCTTTAAGTTTAGTGGTAACCAAAATGGCACAATGCGTTCTTTTAGACGTTTGATGCCTTTTGGACCGTGTGCTGAATCCGGTTTACATGACCATGAAATAAATATTATTATTCATTAGATTAATCGGACCTTTCTTGCTGATTTTCACTCTTAATCTGAAGCCAACCTGTAGAATAACAACACATCTGATGTAAATCCTGTTACTGATTATTCCCCTTGTTTCATCCAGTTGTAAGATAAATCTAGGTTAGATACCAGTAAATCATTGTGTATCCCTACGTGGTCCATTCAAAACTAATGCCTATTACTAAAGAGTTCCTCTTCTCTTCTGGCATAAATGCCATTTAGGTATTTCATACATGTCTTTTGTGGTTATTTCTAATATCATATGCGTGTCTGCAACATGTTGGTGCATTTCATTGGATGCTTACTTGAAAGGTGTACTTTTGGGGTGTGTTTACTGTTGTATGGGGCTTTTTTCGAAATATGACTGCCGAAACCCTGTTTTCTACCGGTGCCTGCATTCAAGTGAAATGCATTTTCTTAGAAGTAACATGACATATCATTTTTATTGCAAAGTTTGGAAGAGGACAAATTGAGCTTTAAATTGATACCAGGCTTGCACAATCTGAAATAAAGGAAATGCTAGAAAAATGCTTGGAAAGTGTGCCATTTAATAATGGGACTTTATGGGAATTGGAATTACTAATATCTAACGTCTAGATTGTTTTATAGTATAAAGGGTGCAGACTGATTAACGCAACGATAAATACTGCATTTAGTTAATACAGATGCGCGCGCAGATGTAATCGATTATGTGAAGGAAAGGAATCAAGTGCGAAGTCTCGTATATTCTACCTTGTTTGAAGGAAATAAATTAATCATTCAATAAATAGGTATCTTCTTAAGTATAACGTATAGTGCTTTTTTTCCAAATATGTCGTCAGTGTGGTCCATTGCAGATAAAAAAACATCATGAAAGTGTTTTGGCCAGCAAACAAAATACAACAAATGTGAAGTTAGGCGGAAAGCAAATAACATGTAAATTTAATTAAGCATATTAAACTGGGTATTAAACGCTATATAAATATTACAAAAGGCAAGAACTGTAACATGGTCAGGAATGGCGAACTGAAAAGAGTGAGGGAAAATGACGGGAAACAAAAACAAATGAATAGAGCAGGGAAGAAATGATAGATGGGAAGGAGGCAGAAAATGAGACGAGAGTTATACTATTACTGAATTAGATTTTTTCCGAATTATGAAAACCTCAAAATTTAGCAAGTTTCTAAAGAAACCGTACTATCGTGTCAGAAAGTCGATTAATCCAAGTAATAAAAATATCGGATTTGTATCAGTGTTGCATCGTAGTAGATGTTTTGAAGAACAAAATACAATAAAAAGAATGACAAATGTTCCTTTATTGACAATTATTTTCTGCCATTTCAGATGCTCATCACTATTTCAAAAGAACACCGCTAGGTGATCGGACGTAACTTACATTTTTCACCAGTTATTTGTACTGGCAAATTTAGTCCATGGTGGTTGTTGTCTTAGTAGTAATTTTGGTGGCTTTGGTAATGTTGTTGGTGGTGATAATAATGGTAATTTGTTTGTATATAATATGCATCCTTTTTTAACATCTACTTTCGCCATTTAAACACATCCAGATCAAGAAACGAATGTGAATGTTCCCCTGTGTAACAACAGATAAACGTGCTGACAATAGATTTTGATAATGTGCATTCTATTCTCAGCTAGTCTTGGAAAGTCAAGTTTCGAATAAATTTCAGCACAAAATTATTTATCAATTCATTTGTTTTGTTTCTTTCATTTTCTTTTTATTCAACGCAATGTAGGGTGCACTTTGTATTATCAATGACATTATGTTTTGATTTCTAAACAAGACCAAGGCTACGCTTGCCGATAAAAACCATTCAAAGCACACGACATGAAGAACTTATTCTAAGACAATTTGACTTTCATGTTCTCCACAAGACACCTTAAGCTTGTAGACGTTTTCAAAGAAATTATCATGATAAAATCATTGAAACAAGAATACGCTAGATCGTGCAGAAATAAAAGAAAAACAGACGTGTCTATCAAATCGAAGATTTAAAACCAGAATGTACCAACTGCTATTGATTTCAATGGCAGTTGCTACCTTCTGGTTTTCAACCCTCGGAATGTCAGGTCGACATTAATTAAAAGTTAATTTAAACAAAACATGAACGCAATAAAAGCTCACTTGTTGCAGATAATACTCGTTTTCGAGATGACCTGAAATGTTTCTTGTAATGTTTCTTGTGATTATATAGTTTTTGCTAGCATCCATGTCGGTTTTGCTCCTTGTTGATGAAAACACATAATATTTATTAGCAATTATTCTAAACATTTCAAGACGCATGACGCACCCTGAGAATTACATCATTCAGAATCGCTTATCATGTCGTAAATTAGCTGACTAGTCTAATATACCACATAGTAAAATTATAAAACAGAAAATAAACAAGGGAAAAATGCGGAAACCGCATTAAAGCTGGATTTTTTATTTTGCAGATGGAGGTACATGCACGAGACAATGTTCGTGAAGAAGTATGGAAGTTTCATGTGGATGATCTAAAATGTATGCAGTTTAGTGAGACTTGTCAAAAATTTGGTCTCAAAATAAAATGGGAAAAAAGTGTGGACTAGAGAGATGGCATTAAATAACTGACATAATATGTTTGTTTCTAAGCAATGTTGCATATTTGCCTTTAAGAAAGCGTCCATCAAAGGAACTTTTCTCCACTGGACAAGCTATCATTTTTTAGAAAATAATGACCAAATGCAAGCTGGATGAAACTGTTCTTTGCATTGATCAAGAACTTTAGAAAATATGACAGGAATACAAACTTTTAACGCAAATTCTATTTTAGCTCTAGTGGCATTTTGTGCAGTGAGGCGGAACCAGTTGAATAAGTTTAGTAGAGGACCACTAAACGAACATTGGTGTGAAATTATTTGAAAATCTAGCCCTAGGTCTAGAAGAAATTGGCGTTTAGACATATTTCTATTTTTAGCTCTGGCGGCCAACTTGTACAGTGAAGCGGAACCATTTTCACAGGTTTGATAGAGGATCATCCTACGAACATTTCTATAAAGTTTCATGAAGATTGACCAAGAATTTTTGAAAATATGACAGGAAAACTAAACTTTTACGCAAATTCTATTTCTAGCTCTAGTGGCCATTTTGTACAGTGAGGCGGAACCATTTAAATAAGTTTGGTAGAGTGTAAAGTTTCATCAAGATTGATCACGAACTTTAGAAAATATGACAGGAATACAAAACTTTAACACAAATTCTATTTTAGCTCTAATGGCTAGTTTGTGCAGTGAGGCGGAAACATTTAAATAAGTTTGGTAGTGGAACACTAAATGAACATTTGTGTAAAATTATTTGAAAATCTAGCCATAGGTTTAGAAGAAAATGGCGTTTATACATAATTCTATTTTTAGCTCTGGCGGTCATCTTGTGCAGTGAAACGTAATCAGTTTCACAGGTTTGGTAGAGGACAATCCAAGAAACATTTCTGTTGTTCATGAAGATTAACCAAGAACTTTTGAAAATATGACAGGAATACGAAACTTTAACGCAAGTTGTTAACAACATCGCAACGCCCGCCAGCCCGACCGCCCGCCCGCCCAGCCGCCCAACCACCCGCACGCCCGCCCAGCCGCCCAACCGCCCGCCCAATCCACCGGTGTTCGATTGTCTATAAGCCGAGATTTTTCGTTGAAAAATCTGGCTAACAAAAATCCTTCAAATTGTCTCTATTGGTGTTATTTCGTGCAATGAAAGTTTGTGGGGGTTTTGCATCAAACCTAGTGATAAATGTTCTGTTTTATTTCCGTTAGCGTCTTCGTTTTCATGTTATTATATCTCTTTAAGCTATATTTAGAACGTGGAATACGATATTTGTTTTTGATTGATATTAAAGGCAATATATGTGTCCCTAACTTTTTATATTAGTCAATAGACATGTAGATCTACTTTCATAAACTGTTAATTGAAGCCACTAATAAAATATGTGGAATTATTATAATTATTCTTTTAACGATTATTTTCTGTTCGTATCTATCGTTTTATTAATGACAAAATATTTTCAGCACTTGATAACATGTTGTATATCTTTAATTACCGCTTCCGGAATGGAAGACGGAAGGACAGACGACGGAAAGAGGGTCAAAGATATAAAATGAAGGTAAGAAGTAAGAGAGAATTATTGAAGAAAGAAAGGAATGAAGTCATGAAGATTTACACTGAATGATCAAGTGCAAATTAAATGATTGAGTTACACAGTTATTGTGCTTAAATTATACCCAAAAGTTCTGTTTAAGAATATATTCAAGCTTATAAATGGTACGAATAAAGTAAAATATAAAGAAATTCAGTAAACACTTCCAGTAACTATATTTAAAATGCTAGTATCTGTCCTAATCACGTCCAACTTTTTATGTTCTCATATGCGTTGTATTAGAATGAACGGTGTATCGGAATGTAAACCAGTCAATTTATATCTAAGTCATTACATATAACTTTTAACCTGCAATCTATCACACCAACTGAAGCATCCATGACATGTTTCCCAGCAGGGACCGCTTTCAATAATAATCCCCTCAAAACATTGCAGCCATGCATTCTTCGCATATGCATTGCTTGAAATAATGTAGTACTAATTACAAGATAATTGCCTCTATGAGATAAGTAATCGGCATGTCTATCTCTGTTGAAACAATCAGTGGGAATGTATAATGTAGATCACCTACGCTGTGCTAAATATGATTACATGGTGATTAATGGCCTTGCACTTATACATTAAAACACCAATATACAATTAATTAAAATAGATTTTAACAATCTGAATTTATTTCCTTAACCACGTCATAACCATCAACATAATTACGAAGTCTCGTTTTTATTAAAGTATAAAAAACAAAAATAGTATCAGTATTAATTTTTGAGGACAAAACTTCATTGCTCGCAAAACGTCTCCATCAATCGTTAATTTAGTATAGAACCTTTTAGTGTTATGCCGAACCTTTGTATTTTATACCGTCTCCAATGTCTTACAACGAGATTTGTTATTTAACATCAAGTAAACAACAGTTCACGAAAACGCTTGTCTGCTCGGAAAATAATGTTCTGTTATTTACGTGCAATCGTTATTAGCCTGTGTATGTAATTGCAATGCCACTGTGTGATCCTAGATTGGTTGTTAATAATAGTTTCTCGAACTCTGATGCAGCTAGATTTTCATTATTCTTTATATTTAATTTAATGATGATCAATAACTAATTAAAAAAAACTCTTTGTTAAAACATACACACATCTTGAACAAAAATCTTAATTAGATAGAACAATTCTGTAAACAGGTTGTTGTTTTTATTTCTGACATCTGATGCTTTTAGTAAGGTCAACGAGAGGACAAATAACAAAATAAGATAATAAAAAAAATACCGTTGATGCTGTGGATATTGTTAAAGCAATATGTATACATAACATGTTTCAGGTCGGGTTTAAGTTTTTGACAACGGTACAATTGTGTAACTAATTAATACTATTAACGTTTATTTTCTATCTGTTAAAGAATTAGTGGACGCTAATTATCCACATAAGAGTTGTTCATAACACTCTTAGAAACTGAAAATACAAAATGTTTCTATGGAAACCGTTCTGTCCTTTCAAGAATAGTCTCAAATACCAGAATAAATCTCAAATAGAAATATCGAATTTGTAACGTTTTTGTTAATTTATAAATATGTTTATAATTTTTTTTAAGTTTATTGTAGTACGAAAGAAAAAACACAGAAAAGGAAAATATCAATTAAATGTTTCTGAATTGACAATCTTAGTTCGCCATTTAGGCGTATTACTATTACATGACAACGTTTGTTAGGTTATCAGACGTATCTTACATGTTCATCAGATTTTCGTATTGGCATATCTTGTCCATGGTGGTTGTGGTCGAGATGGTTATGTTGTTGGTGGTGATGGTTACGTTATTGCTTTTAAATACAGTATGTGCGCTTTTTAACCTTTTCTTTGAAATTCGTCATTTAGATACATTCGATTCATGTGCATTTTCCCTAGTGTACCAACAAAAGACGTGCTGCAAAGGGTTTCGATATTTTATCTTTGCAGAAAGTCTCTTAAAGTCAAATTGTTAAATAAATTACTGCACAACACGATCTAACAATTTATTTGTTTCGTGTTTTTTTTATTCCACGCAATGTGGGGCGCAATTTGAAAGACAACTGACAATGTGTTTCTTTTTTTGAATTTGAATAAAAAAATGCTTGGCGATAAATATCGTTTTTCACTCACACGCAAAAAATGATTTTAAGATAATTATATTTTCTTGTTTCTCCGCAAGACACCTACAACTTGGCTAGACAATTTCAAAGAAATTATTATGATAAAAGCATTGAAACAAAACACGCCAGAGCGTGCAGACATATAAAACAAGAGACGCGTCTATCATGCAGCAGTTCGACATTGATTGCAATTAAATTTAAACGAAACAGGAACGCAATAAAACCCAAAAGTGATTATGTGAGATACTACTAGTTTCCGAGATGATCTAAAATGTTTCTTCCCATGATTCATGTGTGTTTGTTGTTTTGACTATCAGCTGTGTTCTTTTTGCTCCATGTTTATAAAAAACACGCTTCAGTTATTAGCAATTACATGTATTCTTACCTTTTTTAAGTCGCACTATAAACTATATCATTCAGAACCGGTTATCGTTCGTTTCTAATAACAGCAAAAGCATTGTCTTCGTAACTTATCTTTTAACTATGTGTGACCTTAAGTTCGTGACCATCTTTCTAAGAGCAATTTGTTCGTGACTTCAGTTCACGTGCAGGTAGTTAGGTCATTATCAATATTGTGCATCTATACCGGACGTGTAACACTAAGTGTGTATTTCATTAAAAGCACGATGCATAGCGTGTGCATTTTGATCCAGTTGTTTTATCGATTAATTTCCTATTGTTTTCAAATCCCACTGGAGCGCTTGATTCTTTTGAAACAAACATTCCCAATCGATAAACAGCTAACGAATGTTATTGTTGTTATACAATGCTACACGTCTGTAGCATAAGGTATCAAATAAAAATAAATAATAAATAAATGTTCAATAGTTTTTGTAAAGGTCACATGCAATTTGTTTGCTACGTTCGGATGTTTAATTCAACAATCAATTGCATTTTCTTATATGCTCACCGTTTAAAACAACCATTCCTGCACATGACGAAATGCGGTCAGAACTCAAAATCACCACGTGAGTGCACAATTTTAGAAATATAAGATTCAATAGTTACATTCTTATTTTATATTCCAAGATCTTTTAATACAAATTTTCGAGATGATAGATTATGTATGTATGGCTCAGTAAGTACAAAAATATAATTATAGATTTGTGCAACTTTAAATATGTTTGATTTAAAACAATATCGACGATAATGAACGCAAACTTTCTAAATACCGACAGCTAGTTTTGTAAGTAAAATTCAGTACAGCGCTATTGTCTAGAGGGAAGTCCTTTAACAAAGATTATTACAGCTGCAACGACTGATTTAGGTAAACCGAATTACATGTAGAATCTTCGTGTTTCTGCTACCTGATATCTGGTCGATGTGTTACTTGATGACTAATCTTTTAAGAAGACATCTGTATATACATGTACATACGATCACACTGCATTATGTGTCAATATTACACCACAATATGATGCTATATTTGTCCTCAGTCTTACAATGAATAATATACAATATATGTTATTGATATTGTTCCAAAGAAAGAATAGGAAGCCGAACAAAATTAGTTTGTAAATGATGTTCCATGCTGAGAATGGATGTAAATAGATGCCACACTATGTTCATGATACTGATACCCTGCCAATATAGTTGACCCATTAAAAGAACCGTTTCCAATTACATCTCCGTCACTTATGATAATAATGTATAGTATAATAACCTTACTCACAAAAATGTTCTCGTTTCGAATACATTTTTATCACATGCTGTACCTTGTTGTCCGTGTAATACAGCAATTACGAATATTTTTATCTTACCCATGTGTAAGATAACATTTGAGCGTTTTCTTTGGCTACATATGCTTAACCTGACCAATCGCATGACATTATTTTGGTGAAATGACGTCGTCAACATGAAATGACGTCACGTCAGTAAACAACTTTTAGGATTTAACATATTTTGGTAAAATAAGAAGTGTTGTTTTTTCATTTAAAATCATATGATAAACAACATCTGACACTCGTTGTCATTTCATACCACGTTTCATTAAACTCGTCCAGGAAATTCGTTAGTAAGCGCGCCAAAGGCTCGCTTACTAACAAAATTCCTGAACTCGTTGAATAAAATATGGTATGAAATGACAACTCGTGTCGTATTTGAAAGAACTATGCCTGTGTGCAATAATCTTTGCAATCGGAATTACAGGTGTAGAATTTTTTTCATGGAAAACCTGCCAATAGTTTCTCAAAATCGTAAATCACGACAAACTAATCAGCGCCTGTGTTTATTTTAGATTTTAATATACTGCATTTGCATGTTACTAACCGATATCTTACTATGTTTTTGTATATGGAGTCTTAAGAGAGCTCTTCGTTATCTCAGAGCATATGCATTGGGTTAATACTGTGCAACAAACTAGTTATAGAAACTACTACATAATACAGGCTCTTATTAGTGCGGAGACATGTATATTTTTTAATCAAATGTTAGCAAATATTCCAAAAATTGGTTATTTGCATTTCAAGAGGTTTTGTTTGATATAGTAACATCCTACATAGTTGGAGAAATACACGCGGACAAGAAAGGGAATCTGGCTGCCTAGTAACGAAAAAGTATCATATTATGAAATTGCATCTGCATCAGCAGTAGTGAAACCCATGAAAAAGGGCAATTCGACCTAAAAGTATGACAAACCTATAGTTCGATGTGTGATGGACCAATATCCACAAAGCCGCATAGTACAAATGTTTGTAAATGTTTGTTTAAAAAATCCTTAAGTCTGTGGCTGCTTAATATTAAGTTAATTTGTCTTTAATGGTTTCAAACTGGTAACGAATCAACAACTGCTTCATATTTTACCATATTTCAGATTTATGATATTGATTCTCACAAGGAAAAATTTATTGAAAAATTTCCCTTTAATATGACTTAAGTTAAGATTTGCCTTAGGAGCTTTGTGGATACGGCCCCAGAGCGGAAAACACGAATATTACACAAATCACAATCACGACGGAAGCTTTAAACGTCCGAATCTATAAGTTATGTGGTTCAAGCCAGTTATATGCGCTCCAAACCTCAAGAATGACCAGGACCTGACCAATATATAGACTCATATTAACACAATTTATCATTACAACAATCATTAAATCATTATAACCTCGAAATTCAAATAAAAAGCCCAAAACAAAGAGATACTAACATTCAAACTAATTTTATTATCCAATGGTAACCAAAGCTACACAGTAGCAATTTTGGAGCTTGTTTAACAGTCTATAAATAAGTCCCTTATTAGCTGAGATTTCACCTTCGCATTTTGTCAATTGATAGATGATAACACGAGAAACATAAAAGCAAGGTTTGGTGACTTCTCTCTACTCTAAAATAATATTCGCTTTTCGCGAAATTCGAACGAAATAAGGCCGAATGAATGAGAATATGTATATGAGAATATGTATATGAGAATATGTATATGAGAATACGCTTTAGCATACAAATAAATTCCAATTTAATAACACTGTGATTAGTCAGTAAGACGATAACCAAGCAACAAGCAAATTTCGTTGACTTCTTTCTACTCTGAATTGCCGCACGCAGCATGTTGCTTTCACTATCAGATTTGATCTCTTCGCCTGCCAAAAGAAACAAATTACCCTCGACTGACCACTCCACTGAAGCAATTAGTGATTTCCGACTGAATGCGCTGCACGCCAATATCGCGTTGAGAATGGTAATGTAGCAGCAAATTGAAATTACCTGTTTGTGATCATGAGGTGAACACATCTTCGTCATCATCTTCCTGGCACACTTAAATCAAAACGAGTAGACAATAAATCTTTGCGAAAATATTCACTGTTTGTGTAATCATCATTTAAACTATTCGCATATGAGCATGCGATGAACATAAGAATCAAACAGAGCAGAAATAACGTGTTCAAATTTAAAAAATATTGTCCTTTGTTTTTGTGTATCAGTATTTGCGCAATGATTTTTAGATATAATATATAAAATGGAGAAAGAAAGACATTCAAAGAGTGAATGCATGCATGCATATTTATGTTTCACATATACGTTTTAAAATCTTATTCTACTAATGTAATAATTAAACTAAGTAAAAGCAGAGTGACATGTGCATTCCTATTTGTATTTCGTGTTTAAATCCCGTTTAAATAATTATAAAATAATAATTATTATTATGTATTAGGTTCTTTGGACGTTTGTTTCACCCATAATCTGGGGCCACTACGTAAAATTACCACACATTTGCTGTAAATTCTTTGTTATGACATTCCCTTTGTGTTTTTTTCATCGCGTTTAAAGTTAATCAATTTCTAATCCGACAATTACTTTTATATATCACGTAAATTGCAAAAACATCGTGCGCCTTTTTTATAAATGCAATGATAAATACCGCATTGAGCTATTACTGATGCGCGCGCCAATTCAATCGATTATGTGAAGAATATAAATCAAGTACAATAGCTATACTTTACCATATTTGAAGGAAATATTTATTAAATCAATAAATGATTGATTTCGTTATATAACGTATATTTGTTTGCCGAATATGTAATAAGGTTAGTGCATTAAAACATCATTAAAATGTAAAAATAATGCCCGAAAGGTAACGTAAAGCATATGAAAATTATGTAAGCATATTTCAATGCAAGTGAGGCAGGGTGGGAAGAAGGACGAAAAGAAAGGAAGGAAGGAAGAAAGGAAGGAAGAAGGAAGGAAGGAAGGAAGGAAGGAAGGAAGGAAGGAAGGAAGGAAGGAAGGAAGGAAGGAAGGAAGGAAGGAAGGAAGGAAGGAAGGGAGACACAAAAAGGACTAAAAATGAAAATAATGTGTACCATATAAATTATATTATATAAAATATATTAAAAAATTATATTATATACAGATAATTATTAACAATAATAGAAAAAATATATTAAACATAACCAGTGGATGATTTTATAATTAAATAACGATTTCTGTTCGCACAATGATATTCTGCATAAACAAAAAAAACGATGTTTAAAAAAGAAGAATAGATCAGTCATTAGCAATAGCTTTTTACATACAATCTATCACACCAAACTGGAGCAATCATTTTGCCAAACTGTGCGTGGCGAATCCGTAGTCGTGTGGTAACGCACTGGCTTCGCAACCCAGTGGTCGCATGTTCGAGCCCCCGCTACACCTTACACCTACACTCGTCTTTCGAATGAGACGTTCAACCGAGGTGCAGTGTACTAGATGCTTCATACCGGGCACTAAAAGACCCAGGGTCGCCTATGGAACGGAGCGTCTCCTGTATATTGCACTATCCCCTGTAACCCAAATTACAAATCTTCTGTTGGCGATGGCCATATGGGAAAGAATCCCGGTGCACTCGATAAAAACGTACTTCACACGCACTGCCAAACTGTTTATTAGTCCCGTAATTCCAAACATGTGCCGCTGCCAACTATAATCGCCAAACCCATTGCATGTTTCGCACATGCATTGCTTGAAATAGTATAATACTAATTACGAGATAATTGCCACAGGGAGATACGCAATTGACATGTCTGTCTCTATTAAAACGATCATTGTGGCATTGTGGCACGTATAATGTAGACAACCGATAATGTTCTTACTATTATTGAGGGATCTTGCAACTACCGGTATACAGTTAAAAATCGTAAATATTTTCCTCTGAGAACATTGAGTCAAATATACAAAAATGACTATTTCGATTGTGAAAACTGTCGTGTACTTGAACAAGATGTGTTGCTCATTTAAATAATATTAGTTAAATACTTAGGCGTAAAAAATATGTTTATTTCAGGTTACCCGACCTTCCCTCAAAAATTTCCCCGACGTTAGAACATTGTATTGGGTTTGTCAGACATATTTTTGTTTCACTTACCTTTTTCAATAAATTAAATGTGTTTTTGGATTAATTAGTGTTTTGTTTTGAGAGCATCCACTTATAAACAATGTTTAAGGATATTACTGATTTGTTTTGAATATGTATTCAGTTTAAGAATCTTCAAGTTGACTATTTATCGAATAAAAAAAAAAAAATAATAATAAATCCCGACCTACCTACCCTACTTTTTAGGGGCACGTAACCTGAAACAAACATATTCTTTTTACGAAATATCACTGTTAGAAACATGTGTTCCTCTTTAATTGCAATATGTTAGTAGATATATTGGTTGTTAATATGAATTTCTTGACAGCTGATGCAGCTGGAGTTTCTGTTTTATATTTAATGATGACTGAATAATACAATCTTGTTTTCTGAACCGACGCACATCTGCTAGAAAGCAGATAAATAAGATGAAAATGTAATCTCGTTGCGCTTGTTTTTCGAAGCACGAAAGCTGTTACTGAGATCGTGGAAAGCACAAACAACAAAAACATAAATCAAATATTTTCATAAGTGTGGTAATTTATATCGATGCGCTATATCTACCAAGTCGGAGTATCTGTTGCTGTACGTATTCCTAATTTATATGGTCAGCGTTGATATTAGTTCACGGTGATATGATCGCGCTCTTGGTAAACATTGTTTGTATTTGTAATACAGAGATCTTAGTGTGATGACGAACAAAGCAGCTTTTAACGTTAGAGTAAACGTATTCTTTATATAATTATATCTAGTATGATTGTACTTTTTGTGCTAGTCAATTGTTAACTAAAACGGAACAAAATGTAGTAGAAGTCATTACGAACATTATGGAAAATTATAAAAGACGAATTAATAGTGACATTATACCTAAAAGTTAGTTTGGTAACAATATAACAACGATTCATAGAAATATGGATTCAGGAATATTTTCTGAAGAATTTAAATATTTTACGGCCATAATATGATTGGATTATGCTTTTTCCGAATTATGGAAACCTCAAAACTCAACTAGTTGCTATGACAACGGTCCTGTCCTCTTAAGGAATCCATTTGTCCGATATCTCAAATCAAGAATATCGGAGTTTGTATCGATTTTGGATGTATTCTATTTATACAAGTGGATGTTTAAACTCTCACCAGAAATTAAAACAAAACAATAGGTTATGGTTCTGTAGGCAAAGTTTATATATGCTTTTGTTGGATTATCGAAAGTAATGAAAATACATTCTAGGTGCTCCCGCTAAAATAACATTACTTCAGTCTAAAACCCATGGAAATGTTAATACTTAATGGGATATCACAAGCTAGATATTAAGTTCATTTATAAGTTGATTTTGTTTCTTGTACGTTTCTATTTGTTTTACAATTTAAAATGCACAAAAGCATGACTGCTAATACATGAAAACAAAGTATCATAGTACGTACATGAGTATCAGAATCAATCACAAAACATGTGAAACGAATATGGATGGATGTAGTAAGTGATAGTATGCCTTTCTTATATAGAAGGATAAATATTAGCTCGTTAACAAAATTAAATGGTCAATTGTATGGCAGTTGTAAACCTGTGGCCTAAAATTTAATCAGTCTTAACTGCCATTCATTTTTTAACTGGATACTTTAGGGCCTTCATTACAAATTGGTAAAAGTACATTCAATGCAAAATGTTTAGATCAT
Source organism: Congeria kusceri (assembly GCA_027627225.1). Lineage (NCBI taxonomy): Eukaryota > Metazoa > Mollusca > Bivalvia > Myida > Dreissenidae > Congeria > Congeria kusceri. Next base: position 30,517,915 of record CM051039.1, on the reverse strand, counting down.
TGTTTTTCTTTGATTGTTTATATATAAATATATATGCGGCATTTTAATATTTCTCTTTCTATATTTGAATACCTTCATCTAGAGGCGGTAAACACTGAGCAGAATCGACCCCCTTGTTACACATTTAGTGGTTAGTTTATTACAACACAAATTATCAATTGGGGAGTCCAGAGAGATATGTATACAAATGTGTGACATGGTTGTGCATTAATGCATTTTATTGTATACAATGCGTGTGTAGAATTTAAAGTTGTTGCAGGAATCATTTATGTTACGAATTACGATTGAGTTCAATTTTGGTTATCATACAGTTTATTTTCTGTATAACATTTACTTGGAAAGAAGCAAAATAAATGGGCTTTTTGTTCCATGTAATATACGCACGTACATACTACGCATTATTTATCTCTAAATGTTTCCCTCTAATCTACAGAATCTAAATGTCCAAATATTTACGACTATCACTAAGAGATAATGTCAAGTTTGTCCCCAGAGCGCTGTATGTTTCTTCTTGGAATATAACATTCGTATCAAAAAGCAAAATATCTGTTTTAGCGTATAAGTCAAAGTTGAAAGCTTCTTAATATTACTGTATTCAAAGATCGGTATAATACGTTGTTTCATGATACAAGTTAGCAAATCTACCAGTGCATTGCGTATTTAAAGAGCTGGCAGTTCATATCGCCATACATTCAAACAGTGTTTTACTGATAGACACAGGACACAATCCAAATTGAAATCAACAAAAAGGATTCAGGAAAAATGATGTCATAATTTTTCCACTTACAGTCTTTAAGTACCAACATTAATAAAACTGGCTGGTCTAGGTCTGGAAATATCTGTAATCGTAAACAGTGTCAGTTTTATTTCTGTGTGTCACTTGTTCTTCGATAATGCCACGGTTTCACTATATGTTATTTTTTTGGAAACATGACATTATTGGCAAGATAGTGTGATTTAGTTGAATTTGACTGTAGTGCTTTTTCTTTCTAATAACTATCATAAAATATATTATCTGTGTTTCCTGAATGATATCCTTAAATATTTTTTAAAATTCTTTAAATTCATTATTATATGGTCACAAAGATAACAAAGATATGATTTGCCACATGTTTACAACTTTAGTAAACGACCACATTTTGGAGGGTTTATGATGCATGATGTTCATCGTTGATCTAACGGTCGATCAAAATTCACAAATCCCAGTTTTTATAGTTTTGTGTTCACTAGGCGTGTGTTCCAATGCATCGAAATGGCTTCTAGAAGGGCTCCAAGACGCACCAAATATCGAAGTATATAAACTGTAGATATACATTCATATTATCCTAGACGCATTGAAACCAAACACAAATCTAATCAACTAGAAAAAAAAATCAATTTAATTACAACTTTACTTAGTTCATAGTAAGACACTAAAGTAAACTACCAGAATACCATTTGTACATAAAACAAATGACAGTTTAAACTGTGCGTTGCAACCGATCAAAATGGTCTCAATATATACCATCATGTAACATGGCTTTTATATTCAAATACAGATATCTGATACAATGTATTATCTATTAACAAAGAAATGTAATGTCCCTAAGTGAGACAGAACTGTTTCCATAGAAACCAAGGCAGTGCAGACGATAAATTTTGTCGTAGATTGAGGATTAGACAAATATTCTTAGTTTTTGAAAAAATGTTGTGTGTGTTTTTTTTGATGTTCTTGTTTTGTTTCGTTTTATATATTTCTTTTATTTTTCATTGCTAATTTCTTCTACTACATCATGAGCAGTTAAAATCGGCCGGTATATTACAGACTACATTTTCGTAACACAGTTGTATTGGTAATGAAAAGAAGCCCAAAATGAACCCACGTGCTAAGATACTCGAAAACAACATGTCATATATAGGCAATGGCTACCTGTTAAAATAAGCCTCGATGAAGACGTAGTAAGACTCCTGGGCCCGTATTCACCAATCGATTCTTCGACTTAAGACTTAAGAATAAATAATATTCTTGAAACTGTTCTGCTCTAAAAAGGCAGTTAATTTGAATATTACATGGTATGCAACAACTCTAGTTTTAGCATTCTTTATTTGTAAAGATTTATTAATGAAAAAAGCCACATAGGTTCGCAATTGGATGAAAGAATGGGTTGGTGAATATGGGCCCAGTACGACAAAAGGTATACTGTTGATGGAATGTGGCTGATATTAGTACCGAACGGAAACTTTAAATGCATACTAGTGCAAATCTAAATATAGAAAACAAATATATGTCTGGATATCCAAAGAATGCAGCACAACTATAAGCAGCATGCTTATATTTAGTATTCTAAATATAGACGTAGTAGTTCCGGAGTGTTACTCAACGACTTCCAGAGCATCAGTGAATATAACTGATTAAACGATCGCCATGGACTTCCCAGGAAATTACAACCGCAATGAATTGACTTTATACGTTATAAGACGACAAAACTAATGCATGCATGTAATGGGGTTTGTTACGCTATTGTCTGCAAATAAACTCACGTCAGTACAAATATTGTAACACAATAGTAAATTCGCTGTAGTAAACACCGGATATTGATTTTAAAACATTCAATCTGTCAGATGGTTGTTTTGTGTTGCGCAATTTTAAGGGGGCGGGGTATGTTTCGTAATAAATACCTAGGTTACATTGACATTCGAAGGTTGTGAATCTACTATTGCTCGTCTTTTAAATTTATATTCTGCAGATACAGCAAGGGTTTTGTCAAATTGTTACATATAATATATACTGGAAAGCTGAAAATGTGTATGATTTATTGATTTCGCGTATCATATTGCTCACACACCCCATTTATATGTACAAGTCAGATCCATTTTTTCCACCAATAAAGCCCGTCTGTTTATGAACGAATCGTGTGTTTTCTACGGGGCAACGTCATTCCAGTAAAGAAGCATTAATCTGTATTCAGTACCGAAGCTCTGTAATATTGAGCCCAATTGTAACACACTAGATTGGAAATAACACAGTTAATGGAATGCTCTTGTACATGACATTTTGCATGAAACATGCTTAAAAAATATACGATACTTTAATAGTAACTTCTTTGGATATGTTGGCATATGAGTTTTTGGAAACGCTTCTTCACGCAAGAATTAATTAGTTCCGAGTACAATTATTATTATTCTAAAATTTGTTATAAAATTGGTTTTGAAACATGCACTTAAATGTTTTTATTACTGAAGATTTTAAAGCAGTAAGAGGTTTATTACATAAATACTGTGTTAATTGCGATATATGTCCTTATCACTGCTTCGCATAATCTAAACCAATAAACACCTTTTCTTCAATAATTTGTCCTAATAACGTTCATGTACAATGATTATATCCATTGGCGTTATGGAAATTAGCTTTGTGAACATGTGTGTGTCAGATTAAGATAAAAATTGGTTTATATATACTGTCAGTAACTATGTGACATGCGTGGCACAGATATAGATGGCGTCCGTAATAATGTTTAACGTGGGGGACAAATATAGATAGCAATTAAATCCCAGTTTTTGTGCTGCAATTGGTTAACATTTAGTGTCAACAATTATTCTAAAACTTACTGACGTAAAGAACATATTTACTCGAAAAATAATTCACTCAAGCGAAACAAGGACCCATTTTCATAACATTCCCGTTGTAAAAACTTGCGTGCAATGAGGTAAAACATTGACATGGGTTTTGGGAAATTAAACTATTGTATTGGTTCACTACACAGTGCACTGGAAATAGCACTGTAAATGGAATGTCCTTGTTTGCGTGTTGCTTTACGGTACATTCGACAGATGCGTCGGCGTTTTACCCATTAACTGTAATGGTCAAGTCAAGAAGTTGATCCCATGTCATTCTCTGCTTATTTGTGTGGGGCGTGATAAAAGCATAACCGTAATAAATTGAAAGACTGTACTAGGAATTGTGTTGGCGAATTGTAATCTTCTCCAATGATAGGTACGTGTTGTTTGTACGGTATATTAGGCTTACGACATGTGGGACAGAAATAGAATTCTATCTAAACCCTGCCTAGGTCCTTTTGCATTTGCATAAAAATGGTAATTAAAAGTGATCATAAACTCCAATGTGATTAATATAGAGCTTGAATAAAGCAAATCATTTTACTGATTTGCTTAAAAACCTTCCATTAAATACAGACAATCAATAAGAAGTATTTACATAAAGCGATGTGCAGAAAGGTTACCAGAATTGACAAATGAACGATATAATGCATACGAGATAGATTTTGTGAATTTGAAAATCAAAGCGCCACTGACATAGACACAGTTTTCACATTGACATTTTTTATACAAATAGGTAATCGCGTTAAATTCTAAATCTTGGATTTTGTTATAAAGCGTTGTTATTAATAGAAATGAAACATTAAAAATGAAATAAACATAAAAATTTCAACTAATGTTTTAATATAAATCAACGTTTATATTTATTTATGAACAGAGAAATTTCTATTTAAACCATGTTGGTTAAATGCAAATAGAAAAACTCATTTTTTATTATTTACATCCAAGGTATTTACAATTACAAGCAATACACCGAAATTATAGTAGATATTCAATAAAAACGGTTCTTGTAAATTGAATATTTTTGGAATTTCTAATTGACACTTTTTTAAAAATAAGTCAATAATGACATTTGAATGATTTTTTTGTTCACAAAATACATTGCATTTATTTACGATATATAGGATCTGACACGAGTTGACATTTCATACCATATTTTATTAAACGAGTTCAGGAATTTTGTTAGTAAGCGAGCCTTTGGCGAGCTTACTAACGAATTTCCTGGACGAGTTTAATAAAATATGGTATAACATGACAACGAGTGTCAGATCTTTTTATCACATGCTTTTAAACGAAACAAAAATCTTCTAATTTTACCCAAACATGTTTATAAATCCAAAAAGTTGTGTACTGACGTGACGTTATTTCATGTTGACGACGTCATTTCACCAAAATAACGTCATCCGATTGGTCAGTCAAATGTAGCCAATGAAATCGCTCAAATGTTATCTTACACATGTGTAAGAGAGAAATGTTCTTAATGGTTGTATTACACGGGAAACAAGGTATATCATGTGATAAAAGCCTTTATTATATTAGTGATAGTCAAAGTATACATTTGTTTCCATTAACACACGAAAGCCAAAGTTCAGTGGAGTAATTAGTTGTATTGCTCACATAAGTCTTTTAGAATATTTCGTCTTGTTTACCTGCAGCCTACCACACCAGTAACGTATTTCCAAGCAGATGATGCTTTCATCTATAAACCCAAAGACATTGTAGTCATGCATTCCTTGCTCCTGCATTGCTTGAAAGAGTGTAATTACAAGATAATTGCAACTGTGGAATAAGCAATTGGCATGTCTATCGCTGTTGAAACAATCAGTGGGGCATGTATAATATAGACCACCTACACTGTTCTAAATATGATTAAATGGTGATTAAAGACATTGCACCTTTAAAATTAAATTTTAAACATCAATATTCTAGTAATTAAACTACATTGTTAACAAACCCAATTTAGCATCCACGACGCCGTCAAAATCATTATCCTTATTATCAAATTTATATTAGATTTCGTATCACACATCATTTCCTCTTTGTTCTTGATTTAGGCTCGTATATATATAAATTCAAACAACAAATAATATCTCATACTCGTCTTGGAATGGTCAATGCTAAGCATTTGTGGCGGTGGATAAACCGGTTTACGGGCGCCCGAACCTCACACCTGGCACTGAATTATGCACCATACATATCAATATAAATTAAAATTACCACATAGCATCGCAATACGCCAAATATCAAAGTATATAAAAGCAAGTTTATATACATATTTTTCTCAAAGCATTGCAATTAAATATACAAACAATTAGTTAGAATACAAATTCAATTTTATTACAACTTCACTTACTTCAAAGTAAGGTCGACTAAGCGGACACCATTTGTACATTAAGATGTTGACCTTTTAAACCGTTTGTTGTTACCGACTACAAGCTCTCGATTAATTTGCAAATTATCCAGGAAAATAACTTTGATATTCAAATAAAGATATCAGATACAATGTATTGTCTATTTGACATGGAAACAGAGATTCAGAACAGTTGCCATAGAAACCATCGCCGTGCAGGAGATAAATCTTGTACTAAATTCAAAATACGACAAATATTGTAAGTTTTGTATAAAATGTGGTGGGTTTTGTTTTCGTTAAAAAATGACCGGTATATTACCGACCACATTCCTCTATCACAGTTGTATAGGTAATGAATAGCACTAGTACCTTTTAAATAAACACATTTTAATAAACAACAGCTTCTGTTATATGATATTTAACAACAACATAACATAGATAAGCAATGCGCTACCTCTGAAATAATATTCTCAGTAAACGCTTTGTCAGCCGCAAGTACAAATATACGCTATACTTTTGATGGCCAATTGGTAGTCGAAACTTGTTGATATGATTTACTGAAACGAAGCTTTAAATGAATACACGTGCAAATCTAAATATAGAAAACAAATCTATAATGGGATATCGGAATAATGCAGCACATCTATAAGCGGCGTGTTTACTGTGCTATAGTTTTCTATATAAAGACGTAGTAACCTCGCAGTGTAACTGAATGGTTTCCATAGCAACAGTGAGACGGAATTGATTGAACGATCGACATTAGTTACAGCTGCAATGACTTGATTTATACGCTATCAAACGACAAATTTAATACCTACGGAATGGCGTTAAATTTCGCTATGGTCTCGCAAATAAATGTCAAGGCATTACTGCTCGCACCATGATATACTCAGTGTAATGATCCCTGGATATTACAAATTCGAAAAGCCATTTTATCAGATGGTTGTTTTGTAATTAGCATTGTTTGGGGGCCCAATTATCATTTTAACGTATTCCTATGCGTTACATGTGTTCGAAGGCGGTTGGCATAAAATTGTTCATCTTTAAACTGATTTGAATACAAATTTCTCTGCTGATGATGCAGCATGCGTTTTCTAAATATAATAATTATATTTCATATAATATGCATGAAAGCTAAAGATGTTTATTATTCACTTTTTTCGCGTATCATATCACTCAACTCGTTTTCTACCCATTCCTCAAATCCACGTTTCCACCGAGAAAGCCCATCAAAATGATGAATCATGCGTTTTCTACAGAGCAATGTCAATCCAGTGAAAAAGCACTAACTCGTATTCAGTACAGAACCTCGTTAATCCCGCGTCCCATTGTTACACAGTGGACTGGAAATAGCACAGTTAATGCACAGTGGACTGGAAATAGCACAGTTAATGCACTGTGGACTGGAAATAGCACAGTTAATGCACAGTGGACTGGAAATAGCACAGTTAATGCACAGTGGACTGGAAATAGCACAATTAATGGAGTGACAGTATACAAGACTTTTGCACAAGAAATATTTATGTGCAATTTAACAGTTTATAACTAAGGTTTGTCGGTGTTTGGACAGTAGCTTAAATAGATCTTATATGTTTCTTTATAACAACCTGTTGCCTAATTTGTTCTAAAAACGTTCAATAAAATGTCAGTTCCATTAGTTTTCGCATTAAATCTAATTTAAGTTTTACTATCAGCATTGTATCCTCTTATATACGGTTGCGTATAATAATGGTTAGTAATGGGCATTTTATATTTCAAGTTTTATTTTCCTTGGTCGATACGTAGCATGGTGAATCACACACGTCGTAGCCTTAGCGTTGCACTCATGTCATCTGTCTCATTATTATGTGTTCCTGTTATTTTACAGGTCTATGCAACGTTAGCATAAATACATCAAATCCAGATACCTAAATATATATATACAGATCCAAATTTAGATGTTTACCGCAAGAAACATTCCAGTCGGTTTAAGCTAAACATTGGAAAGTATTCTATATTGGGAAACTTTGAGAACTTCGCCCAGCATAACTAAAACTGTTTCCATAGCAACCGGAAGAATTCTCAGAAAAACATCAGTTGATTTAACGAAAGGGCAGTGAAATCATGTGAAGTAATAACACAAACAAATTATGTTTATTTAAGCTTTCGTTATAAATTGGCAAAAAGGTTGTTTTTTGTCTGAATGGACTCTGGTGCACACTCATATTTTAGAGATACTTAATATAGAGATAACTGCTTAAGGAAGAATATACAGTATAAACTATATCAGAACAGAACAAAAAGTTTACTTACGACTTAAGCATATACAGCTCATCGTCATATACATACAAGTAAAACCTACGATCCTTTGCAAATAAACCCTGCAGTCATATCAGTGGACCCGGGACAATATATAGAGTAGTCTTTGAAATTGCACTTTAAAGGGACAGTTTTACAGTTTGAGGTTGGAATAAGATTTCCATAAAATGGATTTTTAAAACAGGAATGTGAAGAATCTATTCAAACTTTTTGTCTGTTTAGGTTTCAAAACATAATAACTTAGTTATTATGCCTTTTTGACTAACAAATTACTAGGGTATGTCTAACAGTTAGCAACTTTGTCTCGAAAAATAGCATATATTCGTCATAGGTTTACCTTTGCACAAGCAATGTGTTTTTCAAACCTTGAAATATGAACGATAAATGTATTATAAAACAGGACAAGTCAGTTTTAGAAAATTATTTATCACAGCCAAAACCTGTGAACCTGTCACCTTAAATCCATAAAACACGTACACAAACAGTTGTCTCCCTTTACCTGAAAAAGATATGAATGTCTTTTGATCCCCATACTTAAGCATCCTATGCAATGAAGCAAATCATGAAGACATATTTGAGTCGTTATCAAAGAAAATATACTAAAGCAATAATATGAAATTGCACACAATTAAAATCTAGCCTGTGCGTAGGGAAATATTTAATAAAATGCACATTATCTACTCTACATATAGTGATCTTGTTAAGAAATTGGGATATAATTGTAGGGAGATAAGTTTGTCAACGGGTCATTTTCTTCTTTTTGTTCAACAGTCTTTTCTACTTATTCTGAACAGTTTGCAGATATTGGATTAAAATTGGAATATGTATTTGCCTTAGAAAATGAACTAAACTTTTGAACTTGATCGCTGAGTTTCATAGAAATGGAAATAGAGTAATGACGTCTAAAACTATTACGGATATGTTATTGCTCAAAACTGGAGACAGAATTATAATAATTATATGTAATATTATCCTGACATATCAATGTAGCCATCATTATCATCTGATCAGTTACATTAACTGCAAATGCGAGTTAGTTTTCCAGATGATGGTATTACGTTATTGTGACGTTATCCGAAAGATTGGTTTTAGTTTAGATGTTAGAATGTGAAATATGCAACGCCTTAGCTAGAGTACTTAACACTTAACGCCAAAATGTCCATGGAAGAACGCATGCGATTTCGACTAAAAATCTACTTTCGTTTACCACTTTACAAAACCCAAGAGAGGTTGTATATACATCAGCAACATATATTTTATAAATAAAATACTTATTATACTTTAAACTATTAGAACGTATGCAACATTTCATCTTTAAAAGTGTTTTAAATATGTTATGAAAATAAATAAACATGCTGAATTATTCAATGGCATTGATCATTTCTGCTGATTTTAACTGAGAAGAGATGAGATTGTGTTCCTTGGATAAAAATTAAAACATGATAAATAATTATTATTTTGTTATATTGTTCTTTTAGTAAGGTGCGTTTTATTTCTTTTTTATATTGCGGCTTCTATGGGCAAATCAGTAAAGCTCTGACGAATTCCTCGCATATCCATGCCAAGAAATAATAACTATTTTGTTTTTATAATAATATGATTAAAGTGCTCCGAAACAATTAATCCGCACTAAACATTGTTGATGTAATTTGTGATAATGCAATTGGATAAAAGGTGCCACGAAATTATTAATCATATTCTAAGTACACGGCGCATAATAATATTATTTCAGTAATTACGCAGTGCAAAGAACGGTTTCAATGCTTTTGCATTGACCGTTCCACGGGGCTGACCCCATTTTTAATCATTTTTATGTTTTGTGTCGTGTTGTATGTATTGTCCTGTATTGTATAGGCAACTGGTCACTTGCATCAAATAAAGGACCAGCGGGTGGTAATAAGGGTTTCTCTCCTGATGATGTATCTGAGTTTCATGATTTCTATATTCTATAACAACATCGAGTTAAAGTAGATTGAACGATCATCGTTAACTTCTCAGGAAATTACGCATCAAATTAATTGAATTTATACGCTATTCGACGACAAATATAATACCTATGCGATGAGGTTGTATTACGCTCTTGTCTCGCAAATAAATATCATGTCAGTATATAACGATGGTACACAATCCGTGTAATAATCATTGGATATCATAAACCGTCACCATAGTTAAGTAACTCAATATATGCACAGCAAAATATACGCACTTATTGAATTATTATTGAATTCTTGAACTAAGATGATGTATGATCGATCAGATGGTGTTTTTGTTCGGACGTTCGGGGTGAGGAGGATAATTATGCTTTTAATTGTATACATATGCGTAACATTGACCTTCGAAGGCGGTGAACTCGCTTTTTGAAACTTAATTATTGATTTTCTGAGAATGGACGACGATGTTATGTAGTTTAAAACATTAGTATTTATGATATGGCTCAAAACTGGCGAATGATTGATTATAATTTTATGAAATATTATTGTTTTATATAAATGGCGCCATCATTGTCATCCGGTCAGTAACATTAAAGGCACTAACAAGGTGATACACGTTAAACTTAACAATTTAATTAATTTAATTTACTGTTGAGATAACAAACAGATCAAATAATTCATTATGAGCCTAAATGTATACATATTTTCATTAAAAAAGGTATTTGGACAGTGTGAATTTCAGTTTCGTGTTCACATGTTCAACACTACGAAACTAGCGTCAATATTATATTAATCAGTAAATAATCTAGTGTTTGTGAACAGTTTTACTTGGAGAATCAGTGTTTTTGCGATAAACAGTATTCAACTTGACACCGTGTTGTTAGTTAGTTACTGTCTGGGCAGTATCTGATCATAATGAGATGATGGGTTTGTGCTCAAACAAAGAGGCAATTAAACGCCGGATTAATTTTCCTGACGTAGGTTGTATACATACCAACGTAAACATGTAATGACAAAGCCACAAAAAAAGGGTCGTTTTATCTGTTCAGTTTCAATCTGGCCAATTTCACCTTTTCTGTGGCTTTAACTGTGAATGCGACCACCAAACGTAATACACATATTAGAAATAAAATAAACGGTTGAAATGTCCAGTATGCTTATCATAGCTATTTCACAACAACCGATTACTTATTTTCAAATGGTGTCCACGATCAGCCTGCACGTTGGCACAAAATAGTTTGAAATCAATGTTCTCTAGTAATATTAAATCTGAGCGAGTAATGTATTTATCTACGTAAGCAATTTCATTTGAGATATAGTATTTTGCCATCGGTAATATGTTAGTTACAGCACTGTAGGACCATATTTTTCACATTGATATTTCCAAGAAACTGACCCCAGGTTCAGTAGCTTAAACATGAACATAAACGTGCTTAATTACTGACCAAGGCGTGAGTAAAATAAAATTCCCTTTAAAATTGAGGCATGCCTTTGTGTTATAAAACACAGTTCAAATCAGATTAAACCCACAAAAATCACTGCAAAGTAATGTATATGATTAAAAGGGGCATCCAATAACTTCAAACACAGCTTTACTTTGTGCTCAATATTCTGGTCAGGAAACAGCTCTGCCCTAGGCACAACACTTATTACGTATTCTCTAGATTTAAGTTTTCCTTGATTGTCTGGGAAAATTCCTGTTAATTCTCATTGTGAAATAATGAACTTGATTGCGATGGTAGTGGCTCTAAGAAATTAAGAACCATTGATCTGAAGATTATAAAATATTCACAAAATTGGCTTAATTTTTTAAAGTTTAATTGTGGTAACAATCATGTAAAATTATAAATTATATTTCGATTTAACGTGGTTTATCGGCCAATAAACAACGATTTGAAGTTCTGATGCGTATGAATTAAACCACGATGGCATAAGCTTTAGCTACACATGAGCGCGTATAAATGTATTGCAAATATAATTGTTTTAGAATAATTTCTGCTATATATGTTTGCGTCACAAATGCTCAAATACCACTAACCCAGTCTGTGTGTATATGTAGTGATTTATATGATCATAACAGACCGAAGCTGCATCGGTTGTGTCCAACTACCACGAACTAACTTTACTTTTGGAAACACACCCAAATATTTTGAGACGAACTTTGAATCAAAGCAATTTCAAGCTATTTATTGTTTGCTGATTTGTATGCCACCGGCATCTTAATACGGGAGGCATATAGCGATTGTCCTGTCTGTCCGTCCGTCAGACCTTCGGTCCGTCCGTGACAAGGTTAAGTAGATTTTACCGTTTCGTCTAGCACCAACACCGGTTGCTACAACGCTTGGTTACGTACACAGTTTTTGCTTATGACCGTCCCCAATACAACCATATCGTCCAACCTCACTTTCACCTTGACCTTGACCTAATTTGGACTTAAAATAATTCAAATGGGCTATTTCTTGGTTAACTAGATTTTACCGTTTCGTCAAGCACCAGCACCGCTTACTACAGCACTTGTATATTTACACAGTTGTTGCTTATGACCATTCCCAATCCACCCATATCACCCAACCATATTTTTCCCTTAACCTAATTTGGACTTAGAATAATTCAAATGGGCTGTCCAGCACTAACTGGAGGCATGTGTGTTTATGAAACACAGTGTCTTATTTTAAGTGATGTCTTGCGCCGAAGAACCCGGAGGAAGCCAACCTGTCCGGTATAGTGATCACTAAAAAGCTCACAAGAGGCTGGACCTGGAATTGTACATTAACTGTAACATATATGGTTATGAATTACAGCTGCAACAACAGTACAGACGTTCATATTAAGCACTTGTGTGTTACTTAAGAAACAATTTTGTATTTATCTTTGTTCATCGGCAAATAAACAACGATTTTGATTTCTGATGCGTAGAAATTAAGCGACGAGGGCGTTAGCCCGATTGTTTAAAAGCCACGCATCAGAACGACAAAGATTTGTTTATTGGCCGATTAACAACGATAATGCGAAAATTATTGCAATTCTAACATGATTTGACATATATTTTTGCAATTGTAATTGGAACTACTTTTACTATGCTCCGATCAGAATCGGGACCTCTTTTTGAATTGTTTATTGGGTAGTTTAACAACGATAATTTTGTTATTTGTCTATAGACAAATTAGCGAGTATCATGTTAGAATTGATAAACGCTGATTTCACATAAGAGGAAATCTCAGCGACAAAGAAAAACGTGTGAAGGACAATTTGAGGGCATTGGTGATGATCGATGTCTCGATTGTTTGATCCCAAAATGGCAACTAACGATGTAGTAGGAACAGTACCAAACAAAAGCATTTTATCGTTGGGAACCCTTCAGTCATATTACTGAATACGGAACAATATATATTGTCGTCTACGAAATACCACTAGAATCCATAAACCAATCAAACAACTGTCTTTCTCTGTCATTGGATAAAAGTTCGTAATGATCTCCATCTCTATCTTGATCTTATGCATTTATTATGATCGCCATACTAAAGTTTCTGGACTCAAATGTTATAAAATGACAAAAAAATCTACACAGTGCATCAGGACATATTTATTGAAATTGATCCCATTATCTTTCACTGTAACTATTATTCGTCAGTGAGAAAGTGGGCATAATTTATAAAACACAGTTTTATAAAAGAGAAAGTGGGCATAATTTAAGGTAGTCGAACAAGTTCATCAACGGGCCATTTCTCTTTTCAAACATTCTTGTAAATTATTCCATAACATTCTTTGCAGATATTAGATGTTAATTTGGGATATGTATGTGCCATATGACATAAACTACAAAAATATTTTTCAAACCTGATTATTGATAATGTAGCTCGTGTCTGAGAAAGGAAGCTCAAATCATGTTTTTTAAAATATTTGTAAAACGCATATGTCAAAAACTATTTCGGCGACATAATGAATATATATATATATATAATGAATATTTGATGTATGTTATAATCCACTATGTTTGGCTGTTCACTATTTTCTTCGCATAATAAGTCCTATTTTGATTCGTGTTGGTCATTATTGCAATTATATTATCGATATGTTTAATTTTTATTGTGAAATTTGAACAATGTTACTATTGTAAAATAAGATAATTATTGTGATGTATTCGACTCTTCATATAAACTGGTTATTAATTTATGTGTTTAACTTAAAATGTAATAAACGTTTGAAAAAGATAACTTGAACAAATCGAGTGGCTAATTTTTCACAACCACTTGTTCATCGTTTTCAAATATCGTCCGGGTTTTTTTTTAATCCGTAGGAACGATGTTGCTGTTATATGAACGCATTTAAATGAAATGTTTCTTCATAATATCAATTATTTCCGAGTCCTTGATATATATTCGTAAGCAAGTGCATTTCAGATAAAGGGTATGTACCGTCGGTGATATTTTATAAAACAGCACTCTATTAAATTGATCAGAAATTCGATCTTAACTTTACTTACCTAAATGTCAGACTTTGATATGTTTCCTCGAAACGATTTAATGCAAATTACGTCATCCATTTATAATATTACATCAACATATAAAATTGAGAAGTTTCACATCTATTTAGAGGTGGTGGTAGACACTAACAACAATATTTGGTTACGTAAGGCGCCGAGAGTGTAAATCTTTTAATGATATTTTTAAGGAAATACAAATTTTTATAATAGTAATATAATGATATACGGAAGTTATGTTAGAATGTTCGAGACGCAAGTTAGAAGTCGCATTTATCTTTCCAAGGCAATGACCCCAGAATCAGTAGCTGAAACATTAACATAGACTTGCTTTATTATTGACAATGTGTAAACTAATATGCCCTTTGAAATTGAGGGAAGCCTTAAAGTTAGCAACAGATGATAACCAAATGAATCTCTAAAATAGAGTATATGATTTATAGGGCCACCCAATTATTCGATATATAACTTTCCTTGTACACCATACTCTGGCCAGACGACAGTTTTGCCGAAGGACCAACACGTATTAAGTACTTTCTAGATGAAGGTTGTCTTGTTAATTCTAATTCTGAAATAATGAACTTCAACTCGTAAGCAGTGGCTCCTGGGCTTATTGGAAACCTTATGAGAAATTAAGAAGCATCATTGGCTGACTAACGTAATACGTGAACTATGGAATGTTATTACCTGCGCAGCATTAATCGAATATATATGCACGTGTTATTGGAAAATAAAAGTTAACATATTACCAGTAAACTACGGTGGCATAGATGTAAAATGTGATAACAATAATTTATCCCGTGGTCACGAATAATTTAGTCGTGGCCACGAGTTATTAAGTCGTAGCCACGAGTTATAAAGTCGTGGAAACGATATGAGAGTATATAACAAAACAATACTAATTTTTGTTAAGATTAACACGGGGCCTGTAATAATTCATGTCGCAAACTCTCATGCAAGCGCTCAACAATAAAGTACACGAAATAGTTTACGTTTTAACGTTCTTGTGGACAAAAAGATATTGTACCAATTTTCCTTTCTTTCTTCGTTTTTTGACCGTTCGAAATGCCTATAATTGTAGCAATTACACAGGACAAATTGTGGTTGGGTTCAAGTACAGAGAATATTGGCGAGAAAGGTGTCAGCAAAAATTGTTCGAAGGAGACCGCATGAATAACAGTATGTCCTTTTTAAAGCTTTATTAAAAACAAAAAATCACATCATTAAATCGATGCATCGCTTAATACGTTTTATATGTATGTAGACTGATCCTCTCAAATTTATTTACGTTTATTTATTATATGCTTTTCAGTAAAATATCGAATGTTATTGGTGAAATAAAATTTAATATTTTCACTGTTGGAGCAGTGAAAATATAACATAAAACGGACAATTTTTCCTTAAATAGCATCGATCTACAAGTAGTGGTTTACAACCCTTGTCAAATTTATATACATGTACAGTATGTATATGCATGTGTTTACCTAAAACACATTATAAAATTCAAAAAAATTATAATTAAGCGACAATGACTGACAAAATATGGCACTTTTGCCCCACCATACTAACGAGTGCCAGTTTTGGAATCATTTATGACGTCATGTTTATGACGTCAGAATACACGAACTTGTGACGTTTAAGCTTATATCGCGCAATTTTATTTATGTATTTCCAAAAACATAAAATAAGAAGAAAATTTATTGATTTCGGTGTAAGATCGTATTTGATTTCACTCGTGATCATAGATCATGCGCCACTCGTAAAAATATCATTTTCTATGAACACTCGTAAAATAAAATACGATGTTACACCGAAATCAACAAATATCCTCTATATATTGCGTTTGGAGTTATAGCAAACGAGCAAAGTTCATTCGCTTTTGAAGGGACTATGTCGACGAAAAGGGCCCAAAGGGGGCAACTTCAGTAAAAATATATTCATCATTGCAAAAACATGTGGACGTTATTTTGTTTACAAGGCAAAAAAGGATATTAGAATCTATCACGTACAATGGATTTAAAGATAAACGTAAGTAAAATCGTTTATATTTCATCATTATCATCGCAATTAATCATATATGGATATTTAAAATTGCATATTTATCGACAGGATAGAAAAGAAAACATGCTACCATTTATGTTCATGGACATTTGTAACGATTGTAAATTTTGTAATTTTCAACAGTGTGAAAATGATGCTTTTAACGTTTTATGACTTCCTTTAAGGGCTCTTCATTCAATGATATCATGCAATTACATACTGAACGGAAATTATAGTTTAAATAAATTAATAGCAATATGTACATATGAACTTGTAGAGCGTAGTGTATGTAGAGTCGGACAAATTAAAATTTCGGTAATTATTTATAAGAATGTGACTCGGTTGGCCCCAGGCATCAAATCAAAGCGTTATTAATTTAATAAAAGTACCAACTATTTTACCGATTAGTACATACATGCAAACAATATGCGTCGGAAAACGAGAGTTGTAGTGAATTGAAAAATATACTTTAAATAAATTATGTATAATGAAGACTTCAGTATGTTGTATACGAAAACCAGTACCTTATCATGCAACGCAGGGCTTTTTTTCCTTATATAGTTGAGTCCTATAAAAGGCTACTTCACAATCCTAAATATGTAATAATTGCGGCAATAAAAATTCACAAATCAGATGACTATCCAAATTTAACGTTTCACTTTTAAACAGTATTAATTTACATACCATATTGATTGATTATTTAATTGTATGTTAACAAAACATAAAAAATATTGAAATAATACAAATATCATCAACTATTCAATACAATGTGTTTTTAGATTTTTGGTCACGAATACTGTGCATTACATTTTTCACAATTTACCATTGTATTGCGTTAATATTTGTATTGCGCTAATATTTGTATTGCGCTAATATTTGTATTGCGTTAATATTTGTATTGCGCTAATATTTGTATTGCGTTAATATTTCGCAGAATGAAAAGGCCTAGGCCACTTCACAATTGTTGGAGTTGTCTACGAGGCGGTGGGGGCGCAGCTATTGTTGGAGTTGTCTACGAGGCGGTGGGGACGCAGCTATTGTTGGAGTTGTCTACGAGGCGGTGGGGGCGCAGCTATTGTTGGAGTTGTCTACGAGGCGGTGGGGACGCAGCTATTGTTGGAGTTGTCTACGAGGCGGTGGGGACGCAGCTATTGTTGGAGTTGTTTACGAGGCGGTGGGGACGCTGCTATGTTGGAGTTGTCTACGAGGCGGTGGGGACGCAGCTATTGTTGGAGTTGTCTACGAGGCGGTGGGGACGCAGCTATTGTTGGAGTTGTCTACGAGGCGGTGGGGGCGCAGCTATTGTTGGAGTTGTCTACGAGGCGGTGGGGACGCAGCTATTGTTGGAGTTGTCTACGAGGCGGTGGGGACGCAGCTATTGTTGGAGTTGTCTACGAGGCGGTGGGGGCGCAGCTATTGTTGGAGTTGTCTACGAGGCGGTGAGGGCGCAGCTATTGTTGGAGTTGTCTACGAGGCGGTGGGGGCGCAGCTATTGTTGGAGTTGTCTACGAGGCGGTGGGGACGCAGCTATTGTTGGAGTTGTCTACGAGGCGGTGGGGGCGCATCTATTGTTGGAGTTGTCTACGAGGCGGTGGGGGCGCAGCTATTGTTGGAGTTGTCTACGAGGCGGTGGGGACGCAGCTATTGTTGGAGTTGTCTACGAGGCGGTGGGGGCGCAGCTATTGTTGGAGTTGTCTACGAGGCGGTGGGGTCGCAGCTATTGTTGGAGTTGTCTACGAGGCGGTGGGGGCGCAGCTATTGTTGGAGTTGTCAACGAGGCGGTGGGGACGCAGCTATTGTTGGAGTTGTCTACGAGGCGGTGGGGGCGCAGCTATTGTTGGAGTTGTCTACGAGGCGGTGGGGGCGCAGCTATTGTTGGAGTTGTCTTCGAGGCGGTGGGGGCGCAGCTATTGTTGGAGTTGTCTACGAGGCGGTGGGGACGCAGCTATTGTTGGAGTTGTCTACGAGGCGGTGGGGACGCAGCAATTGTTGGAGTTGTCTACGAGGCGGTGGGGGCCCAGCTATTGTTGGAGTTGTCTACGAGGCGGTGTGGGCGCAGCTATTGTTGGAGTAGTCTACGAGGCGGTGGGGACGCAGCTATTGTTGGAGTTGTCTACGAGGCGGTGGGGACGCAGCTATTGTTGGAGTTGTCTACGAGGCGGTGGGGGCGCAGCTATTGTTGGAGTAGTCTACGAGGCGGTGGGGACGCAGCTATTGTTGGAGTTCTCTACGAGGCGGTAGTGGGGCAGCTATTGTTGGAGTTGTCTACGAGGCGGTGGGGGCGCATGTATTGTTGGAGTTGTATACGAGGCGGTGGGGGCGCAGCTATTGTTGGAGTTATCTACGAGGCGGTGGGGGCGCAGCTATTGTTGGAGTTGTCTACGAGGCGGTGGGGACGCAGCTATTTGACGCTTCACAATTGTTGGAGTTGTCGACGAGGCGGTGGGGGCGCAGCTATTGTTGGAGTTGTCTACGAGGCGGTAGGGGCGCAGCTATTGTTGGAGTTGTCTACGAGGCGGTGTGGACGCAGCTATTGTTGGAGTTGTCTACGAGGCGGTGGGGGCGCAGCTATTGTTGGAGTTGTCTACGAGGCGGTGGGGACGCAGCTATTGTTGAAGTTGTCTACGAGGCGGTGGGGACGCAGCTATTGTTGGAGTTGTCTACGAGGCGGAGGGGGCGCAGCTATTGTTGGAGTTGTCTACTAGGCGGTGGGGACGCAGCTATTGTTGGAGTTGTCTACGAGGCGGTGGGGGCGCAGCTATTGTTGGAGTTGTCTACGAGGCGGTGGGGGCGCAGCTATTGTTGGAGTTGTCTACGAGGCGCTGGGGGCGCAGCTATTGTTGGAGTTGTCTGCGAGGCGGTGGGGACGCAGCTATTGTTGGAGTTGTCTACGAGGCGGTGGGGGCGCAGCTATTTGACGCTTCACAATTGTTGGAGTTATCCAGGAGGCGGTGGGGGCGCAGCTATTTGACGCTTCACAATTGTTGGAGTTGTCTACGAGGCGGTGGGGACGCAGCTATTTGACGTTTTTGTCATCCAGTTCGATTTTATTTTTGGAGAATATAACATCATCATGAAATGTATTGATTTTTGTATAATTATATGTGTAAAGCCTTAAATACTTACACCAACAACTTTGGCTTTTTATACCCCGTTGTATATTTAATAGTAATTTAAGATATTTGTGTTTAGTAACATATTCTGGTCATGAAGGATTGTAACAGTTATTGTATGTACTGCCTGACATATGTAACTGCAACAGTAGTGTGAATATAATTTAAATACCATTCACAGGACAAGAAATAACCATTACTTGATTGGTTAATGACTGAAGGATGTAAATAACCATTACTTGATTGGTTAATGACTGAAGGATGTAAATAACCATTACTTGATTGGTTAATGACTGAAGGATGTAAATAACCATTACTTGATTGGTTAATGACCGGAAGACGTGTAAAAACTGTTACTGGTAGGCATGCCGTGGTTGCCCTTTGCTGCTTGTGAGTACCATCACCAAGTAGATGTCCATCTCGGATATTTGGTAAGTTTGCAAAGATAAACTAACCTTATATAAAAAGACACGCACCATGGTACAGTAGCCATAGCACATTTGGCTATGAAAATTATAAAAAAAAATATATTCATATCCGAACAGACATACTTATCTTGCTTTTTAATTATTACTACAAAATGCATGTTTTTGAATTTATACACGATACTGACAAGTATATTTAAATTAAAAGGCCACAAAACAAATCAGCGAAAAAAAAAAACATTAACGCTGATTTGTGTGCTACTGTGTCTTAGGATGTTTTTCATAAGCTATACTTTTAAAACTATAAAAACTATGTAATGTAATATCAACATATACGTGTGTGTCATGATTGGACTTGCAATGATGTGAGTGCATGCATTCAACACATTGACGTTGTACAGGTATAAATTACGATTTGGTGTTATTAAATGTCTACTTCCACTTCAGGAGGGCAAACATTGGCACCACACAGACTAAAGTGGTAACTACGTTGTATGTACTAATTAGCTGTAAAGATTCTAGAACTGTGGACCACACAGATGGAGTCTTTGACTAAAGTGGTAACTACGTTGTATGTACTAATTAGCTGTAAGATTCTAGAACTGTGGACCACACAGATGTAGTCTTTAACTAAAGTGGTAACTACGTTGTATGTACTAATTAGCTGTAAGGTTCTTGAACTGTGGACCACACAGACGGAGTCTTTAACTAAAGTGGTAACTACGTTGTATGTACTAATTAGCTGTAAGATTCTAGAACTGTGGACCACACAGATGTGGTCTTTGACTAAAGTGCTAACTACGTTGTATGTACTAATTAGCTATAAGGTTCTAGAACTGTGGACCACACAGACGGAGTCTCAGACTAAAGTGGTAACTACATTGTATTTACTAATTAGCTGTAAGATTCTAGAACTGTGGACCACACAGATGTACTCTTTAACTAAAGTGGTAACTACGTTGTATGTACTAATTAGCTGTCAGATTGTAGATCTGTGGACCACACAGATGTAGTCTTTGACTAAAGTGGTAACTGATTCTAGAACTGTGGACCACACAGATGTAGTCTTTAGCTAAAGTGGTAACTACGTTGTATGTACTAATTAGCAAGATTCTAGAACTGTGGACCACACAGATGGAGTCTTTGACTATTGTGGTAACTACGTTGTATTTACTAATTAGCTGTAAGATTCTAGAACTGTGGACCACACAGATGGAGTCTTTGACTAAAGTTGTAACTACGTTGTATGTACTAATTAGCTGTAAGATTCTAGAACTGTGGGCCACACAGATGGAGTCTTTGACTAAAGTGGTAACTACGTTGTATGTACTAATTAGCTGTAAGATTCTAGAACTGTGGACCACACAGATGGAGTCTTTAACAAAAGTGGTAACTACGTTGTATGTACTAATTAGCTGTAAGATTCTAGAACTGTGGACCACACAGAAGGAGTGTTTGACTAAAGTGGTAACTAGGTTGTATGTACTAATTAGCTGTAAATTCTTGAACTGTGGACCACACAGATGGAGTCTTTGACTAAAGTGGTAACTACGTTGTATGTACTAATTAGCTGTAAGATTCTAGACCTGTGGACCACACAGATGGAGTCTTTAACTAAACTGGTAACTACGTTGTATGTACTAATTAGCTGTAAGATTCTAGAACTGTGGACCACACAGATGGAGTCTTTGACTAAAGTGATAAATACGTTGTATGTACTAATTAGCTGTAAGATTCTAGAACTGTGGACTACACAGATGGAGGCTTTAACTAAAGTGGTAACTACGTTGTATGTACTAATTAGCTGAAAGATTCTAGAACTGTGGACCACACAGATGGAGTTTTTGACTAAAGTGGTACCTAGGTTGAATGTACTAATTAGCTGTAAGATTCTAGAACTGTGGACCACACAGATGGAGTCTTTGACTAAAGTGGTAACTACGTTGTATGTACTAACTAGCTGTAAGATTCTAGAACTGTGGACCACACAGATGGAGTCTTTGACTAAAGTGGTAACTACGTTGTATGTACTAATTAGCTGTAAGATTCTAGAACTGTGGACCACACAGATGGAGTCTTTGACTAAAGTGGTAACTAGGTTGTATGTACCAATTAGCTGTACGATTCTCGAACTGTGGACCACACAGATGGAGTCTTTGACTAAAGTGGTAACTACGTTGTATGTACTTATTAGCTGTAAGATTCTTGAACTGTGGACCGCACAGATGGAGTCTTTGACTAAAGTGGTAACTACGTTGTGTGTACTAATTAGCTGTAATATTCTTGAACTGTGGACCACACAGATGGAGTCTTTGACTAAAGTGGTAACTACGTTGTGTGTACTTATTAGCTGTAAGATTCTTGAACTGTGGACCACACAGATGGAGTCTTTGACTAAAGTGGTAACTATGTTGTATGTACTAATTAGCTGTACGATTCTAGAACTGGCTGTTGTATTTACAAATTAGCTGTAAGATTCTAGAACTGGCGGTTGTATTTACTAATTAGCTGTAAGATTCTTGAACTGGCGGTTGTATTTACTAATTAGCTGTAAGATTCTTGAACTGGCGGTTTTATTTACTAATTAGCTGTAAGATTCTTGAACTGGTGGTTTTATTTACTAATTAGCTGTAAGATTCTTGATCTGGCGGTTGTATTTACTAATTAGCTGTAAGATTCTTGAACTGGCGGTTGTATTTACTAATTAGCTGTAAGATTCTTGAACTGGCTGTTGTATTTACTAATCAGCTGTAAGATTCTTGAACTGGCGTTGTATTTACTAATTAGCTGTAAGATTCTTGAACTGGCGGTTGTATTTACTAATTAGCTGTAAGATTCTATAACTGGCGGTTGTATTTACTAATTAGCTGTAATATTCTAGAACTGGCGGTTGTATTTACTAATTAGCTGTAAGACTCTTGAACTGGCGGTTGTATTTACTAATTAGCTGTAAGATTCTAGAACTGGCGGCTGTATTTACTAATTAGCTGTAATTTCTTGAACTGGCGGTTGCATTTTTCTTATAATAAGTTATACCAGCTGCGAAGGTTCCCATTGAATTTAAAAAGAATGTGTTATTACAGCATGCATTGTTGAATCTTAACTTATATATCGCTGCACTTTATCAATGAGTATGTGCTTTGTTTCCATTAACATTGTTTACAAGTCATTATCAACATAAATCGGTGGTGAAACGTTTTTGCTGTTAAAATTCACTTACCTTGTCCATAAGAATATGTAGAGAAAAGGCGCTACATTAGGAGAAGTGATTATACAGAGATCTGCATGTCAAACATAAAAACAAATTATAAAAATGGTTGTAACTATTGGATGAATTGTGTCAATTCTTAGTTACTGTATTCAGGTATGACGTGGATTTGTTAATCTTAGAAATAGTTGCGACAATGTCTTTCTTCAGGAAGTATCCGTCTCCTGAAGTATGACTGTAGGTCCTGCTACGGGTCCTATGGCAACGGATGTGGAATCTATGGATGTCAAGGTCAAAACAGCTTTTCACATTTAGTACCCAAATCTAAGACTGAGGAGAGCGGACGAAATACGACAGAAATAGCTTCACACCACAATTCGCCAATCCAAAATGACGAAACATGTCCCAATTCCATTCAGTTATTTATTGTTGCATTGGAAACAATGCTTAAAAATAAATAATACTCAACACAAATGAATACTTTTCTACGGTTAGTAAATAATAATAGTTATGTGGTCTTAACAGCTGCAATTGTATTTAAATACAACTCCAACGTATGTAATTTATTGTTTTATCAGCCTTATTTATTCACATTAAACAGTTTAAAATGTTAGTTGTTGTACGATCATTTAATATAGGTTTGTTATGATGGCATTATTAATGTTTCTACTGGTTAATTTTACCAAAGCATTATTAAAATATATTTCAATATGCATTATTATGAATTATTGCAACCTGTAGTTTACACTTATAAATGTACAATGAAACTCATGCTTTCAAAAAAAGTGTATATTTTAACATATGCATGGTTGCTAAGCAACACTTTAGTTGTCCACTTTCTAAGACATACTATAGCAAAGACAAAACTGCAAACACTGAATACTGAGGTAAGAATGAGTAGTGTAAACAACGTGGTTATTCGAAAAACAGGTTGAAAGAGTTCTTGGTTATACAGCTTGTATAGAAACAAGTACGCGATTTTCAAACGGTGAGGTCGGAAAACACTCCAGCAATGGAGTTATTCAAACGACAATATCTCAAACAGTATCTGAAATATATTCATAATTTTGATATTATTAAAAAGTGAAGATAATTGGCTTCGTTTTTATACCAAAAAACTAAAATCGAAAATTTTGTCATAAATACAGGTTTTCCCATGACACGGCTCATATAATTTATAATCAGTATTGACATAAAATAAAAGTTAAAACAATGTACATATATATGGAAAAAAGCGTACACATTCTAAGAACAAACCCAATCATTATATTATTGAGGTC
This sequence comes from Congeria kusceri, assembly GCA_027627225.1. NCBI lineage: Eukaryota > Metazoa > Mollusca > Bivalvia > Myida > Dreissenidae > Congeria > Congeria kusceri. Next base: position 30,493,193 of record CM051039.1, on the reverse strand, counting down.
GTGTTTGTTTGGCCATTTTCCTATTAACATTTCGACGTCAGATTTGTGGTCATCTTATATAACAATAGTATGCACATCGTTTTTACAAGTCAAATTAGGCCGGCTAGCTCAGTTGGTATGGACTTCAAATCCGAGGATCGCGGGTTCGATTCCCAGACCGGCCACATAACTTGTGTGGGGATTGGTCATGAAATTATTTCTACGGCCATTGTCCCCCTACCTCTGATTCAAGTTGGTCAGTTGTCGGTTACTGGCATAAGTATGTGCACTTAGTACTGGTAAACCAGCTTATCCAGGAAAAGTGTGAGTAGGTTAACTTGTATAGTTTGGACGTTTTGGTGTGAATAGACATCTGATATTCAACTTTTTTGTCGCAGTGGTGAAATGGATATGGTGTTCGCCTTAAATCGTGAGTTCGATCCCTGTTCGGGGCGCGTTTGAATTATCTTTCTCAAATGACACCAAACGCTGGTTCTTCCCAGGAAACGGACTTGAAAATGGCTTAATAAGCCTCTGGCTTTTTGACATAGTCGATGTTAAATTAATAAATAAACTTACACTAACTTCTTTGTATTAATTGACACAACCTAATAGAGGTTTAATTCACATTAGCAAAAGATTTTTTATAAATACACTGACTTCTATGTTGTGCGTATGCCAAGCGTACAAATGTATGCAATACTGTACCTGTTCAAAATGCTACAAGGAATATGAATAATAAACGTGTTGAACATTTAATAATCTTTATCATTGCATGTGATGTTTTAATGTGATGGGATACTGTTCTTCGGTCACACATGTAAACAGAATACATTTATCCTGCTTTGCTGTTTTGTTTTGATATCGTTGGTTTGGTAATGTGCGTTGCTGTTTTGTTTGGATATCGTTGGTTTGGTAATGTGCGTTGCTGTTTTGTTTTGATATCGTTGGTTTGGTAATGTGCGTTGCTGTTTTGTTTTGATATCGTTGGTTTGGTAATGTGCGTTGCTTTTTTTTTTTTCTTTTGATATTTTTGCTGCTATGGGCAAATCAGTAGATGTCTATTAGCAACATTATGGTTTATATGTGGTTTATATGTGTTCAAATAATAATCCTGCAAAAGATTCTTGACAAAGTGCTATGATAATAAATAACATACACCACGGCAACAAATAAACCATAGTTTATTTTGCTGAGGAATTCCTCACGTATTAATTCAGAGAAATAATAACTCATTTGTTTTTGTAATAAGATGATTTAAGTGCTGCGAAACAATTAATCCGCACTAGACATTGTTTATGTAATTTGTGGTAATGTCATCGGATAAAAGGTACTACCCGAATGATGAATCTATTCTAAGTACACCGCACATAGTTCTATTATTGCAGAGTTGCTTTAGCCATTAAGCAGTGCTTCAGATGATAGATTATAACATTCTTGTATCAATATTTGTTCCTGGCATTTTGGTTTCACAATTGCTTAAATACCACTTAATTAATGTAATCACAAACTTAATTACACATCATGGCAAGTTTCTAATGCGAACTACGCGAAAACATCAAAACACCAGAAAAATTATGTCTGAAATCACATTGCACAATCAAAAGTCTCATGTTTTTGTAGTTGAGGTTTCAACATATTTATTCACAAGCATATGTCATTATATATACATTTCACAAGTTTGAAATAGAGTTACACAAGTTAGAATTATAGTTACACACAAATAAATTTATCATTCATTTAAGCTATCTATAAAAAATCACAAAATTACAATAAATGTATCATTTTAAATACCACAAAGTTATTATTCATTTAGATTTAAATAAACTTATTCTCAAATTCACAATAAATGTATCATTTTAAATACAACAAAGTTACCATTAATTTAGAGTTATATAAGATAATTCATACGGTAGTTTACAAATCACACCTTTACAGTAATTTTATCAATTATTTAAAGTTATATAAAATAATTCATTTGTTATAAATTCAATAATCACACATTATTAAAATATATAGAATAAAATTCATTTGTTAATTCACTTATCATAACTTGCACGAAAGATTACTTACAAAAAATAAATGTATTAGTAATTTAAAGTAATAAACTAATTCATTTGATCGTTCACAATTTGTAGAAAATTAACTTGCACAATAATCACAGTCTCAAGTTATGTCTAAAGTATATATCTAAATATAGAACTCTATAATCGGATATAAAATAAATGCAGGAACAGCTATAAACAGCGTGTTAACTGTACTATAGTATTCTCAGTAAACAACGTCGTAATAATCCCGCACTGTGACTGATCGGTTTCCATAGCAACAGTGAGTAGACAATGATAGAACGATCGCCATTGAACTCCCAGGAAATTACAACTCAGATCGATGATTTTATACGCTTTAAGACGACGAATGTAATACTTATGTAATGGTTAGTATTGCGTTCTTCTCTTGCATATAAATGTCACGTCAGTAGAAATAATGTATAACAATGGTATGAAAAGTCAATCTATCATATGGTTGTTTGGTAATGCACATCGTTTTGGTGCCAATTACGCTTGTAATGTGTGTACCTATGTACTACATGGATTCTTCGAATGCGGTGATCATATTAAACATGAAATGGATTAAAATGGATTAAATACAGATTTCTGTACTGTGCTGCAGATGTAGTATGGTTTTCAGAACAATGTTGCATTTCATATATACTTGAAACCTGAAGCTGTGTACGATACATTCATTTCGCGTATCATATCGCTCACAAACCCCATTTCTGTACAAGTCAGATCGTTTTTTTTTTCACTAGTAAAGCCCGTCTGTTAACGAAGGAATCGTGCGTTTTTAACAGAGAAACGTCAATCCAGTGAGGAATCACTTATTTGTATTCAGTAAAGAACCTCGTTAATCTTGCGCCCCATTGTTACACAGCAGACTGGAAATAACAGTTAATGGAATGTCCGTGTACAAACCCTTTTGCATAAGAAATATGTTTGTGCAATTTAACGGTTAATACCTCAGATTTCTCCGCATTTAAACATAAGCTGTAATACACTACACTTTTTGGAAACGCTGCTTTTTTATCGCGATTAATTAAGTCTGACTATATACTTTTAGTTAATAAATAATCATTGTATTAATATTGTTTGCAGTTTATATATAATCTTTATAGTATTTTTCCTGTGCTTAAACTTAAATATATTGTTGCTAAACGCAATCTTTAGCCTCTTTCTTCTATGAATGTTTCGTTATTAAGAAACTCATCTAGCATGCTTTATTACTATGAGATCAATTTTGAGTGCAACATTACATTTTGAGTTCAATTAGTGATATTATAGGCAAAGAGTAAACTCCAGACCAATTCTGTGTTGTTCTATGAATGTTTCGTTATTAAGAAACTAATCTAGCATGCTTTATTACTATGAGATCAATGTTGAGTGCAATAATACATTTTGAGTTCAATGAGTGATATTATAGGCAAAGAGTAAGCTCCAGACCAATTCTGTGTTGATTAACGATAGGCGTGTTCAACAATACATGTCTTATCCCATAGTTAATGCACAACTCGTGTACCATGATCAGGTCTGTCGATTTGCATTCATCTGCTTCAATAAATATACATTGGCAGTATGGGCTATTGTCTTCGTGTACAGGGCCCGTATTCACCAACCATATCTTAGACTTAAGACTTATGCACTTATCAAAATTTACCCCCGGGTGGGAGCGGCGGGCATATACGGGACTTTAGACTGAAAGCAATTCCCGACAAGCGGGAATTAGACACGCCGAATGATTCCGGGTCCTGGGAGATGGACTTTGTTCGGAATTTAGATCGCGGTAATATCGACCCCCTAGCCATTTGATACACCAATTAAGCACCCCCAATGAGGGGATTTAGACCAAAATGCTTGGCTCTAGGGTGGGGAATTAGATCCCCAAAAATAAAATTAGTCAAAATAACCCCTGGGATTGCCCGCCGCTCTCCCCCCCACCCCCACCCCTTGGGGGAAAATATTGATAGGTGCATTAAGAATAAAGAATATTATTGCAAATGTACTTCTTTAAAAAGGCTATTTATTTGAATTTTACTTTGTTTTCACCAATGTTAATTTTAGCATACTTTATTTACAATGAGTTATTTATAACATAAGCAACATTGGTTCCTGGCATATACATAATTCTACAAAAAAATGGCCAAAGGCTTGTCACTCATGTTAAAATGATATTTTAAAGACTTTCTTGCTCACAAACTAACCACAATATGTGTTGTATTTATTATATATGATGAAAGAAATAAAACAAAATGAGTTGTGATATAAAACTTTTATCAATGAAATAACACGCGGATCTTTAAAAATTGCACACTTGCCTAATAATTCATTGTCACTCATAAGATTTGTCCAAATGTTGACCAACTTAGATAAGAAAATAACTAATAAAAACATAAAAAGTTGACTAATAAATATGTATATAAGTGTAAATTATATGATGCTTCATTTTTTATCATATTTTTGACAAGTTAAACTTTACATGGTGACATTTATTGGTTCGTCACCAGTTATTTTGTCATTACCGCAACAACCCATAATAACATTGAACATTCTAGAAATGATGACGTATTCAGATACAAACATGCTGCGTCATCATCAGGAATTTAAGCGGGAATATTTTTAACTGGATAATAGTAGAGCAGATACTTAAGTTATCATCCCAAGTCGATGGAAAGTTGTCATTTGTACTGCGTATACTTTCTAATTGTCATTACCGTATGTTCTGAGAAATAAAACTGTGGCTACATAGTTATTGCTTATTGAAGCCAGTCACCTTCATTCATGGTTCTATCTTATGTGAAAGGTTGTTAATGCACGTAAAACAATATTTCTTGCATTTTCAAGTGAATTTTTTGCTAAAGTGTCATTACCGAAACGGTCATCTCCGCAACGCTAATAAAATAAAGATCAATAAAACATGCTTGATGTAAGGCTCAAGTCATTAAATGGATGTTTTCTTTCAACAAAATGAGTTAAACATTATTTGAAAGTAAATATATCAGTTATATTTGACTGTATTTCATAGCCGATATCATTTCCGCAACGGTATGTCATTACCGAAACGAGTTGTCATTACCGCAACGACATAATTTATCTACAATATTTGTAAGATGTATAGAGTGAACGCAATACATTCTTGAAATTATGATAATCGAAATCAACTACTTTAGAACTGCAAAAGTATTTAAAAAGCAGTTAGAAATTATAATAGCTCAGCATTTATTCATAAAATATGTCAAATATTTTTAAACAAAATAAAAAAAACAAGAACTAACAAATTGTTTTTGTTTTAATATTGCATATTTTTATATGCAATAGAGCATTACTATGTGTTAACATAATGCACAATTAAAAATGACACTTATGTGCAAATACAGCTAATATCTGTTAGTATTCCACCGTTGCGGAAATGACAAATTGAGTAGATATAGGTGTCAAGGTCACATCATTTTGGTCACATTGATTGCCTATTGAATGCTGCTGACAATTGTTCTGTTACCTATATAGGCTGAATTTGTTGTTAAATACAAATTTGGATAAAAATTAACACTTTGGGTTTTTTCTGAAATTTCAAATAAAATTGCCAGAATTTCTGGAATTACACACTGTATACATGTGTGAACGAACACAAATTATTTCTTGAGTCTAAGTCTATTCTTTATTCGTTATTCTAAAAATAGGTTGGTGAATATGGGCCCTGGTGTAGGGCAGACAAAGGCGTTTATTGAATCCCAGTTTTAGTGTTGCAACAGGTTAAAATTTAATGTCAATAATTATTACATAACTTAGTGAAGTAAGGAACAAACTACGGGACGATTATTTCAACTAAAGGCCTAGTTTTATCCTTCTTTACTTGACCACCCCCCAAATCTGGGGTATTATACCCCTGTGTATTTGCACCCTACTGTGGTCAAAGAGTGGTGACCCTTATCAGCTGAGATAATATTGTGCAGCAGATGTAGAGATATATTGAAACAGTACACAAAGCCATTGCTTAGTCATCTGAGAGAAACGATTGCAGATAATGATGAGAGATTTTATGGTTGACCGATACACTGAGTGGAATACCCCATGGAGTAGCCAGACATTCCTTAAACGATGCCTTTAACGCGACTTGCTGTAAATTATATAATGTTCATAAAATACTCGTAGTAAACAATTACATTAATTTACGGTCACCATTTGACCTCAGTTCTGGGGGGAATACAGCTACTTGGTTCAATACACCGTGCACTGAAAATAGCACGACCAGTTAATGGAATTTCCGTGTTTATATTATGCTTTAAGGTACATTTATCAGTTTTATCGGCGTTAGAACATTAACTGCAATGGTAGAGTCACAGAGGCTGATCCCATGTCATTCTCAGGCAATCTTCATAAGGTGTTATAAGCATGACTTAGCCCGTAATCAATCACAGTCTTTGTCACATAAGATGCCTTGACAAATTCCAATCTTCTCCACTGGTTAAATGTGCGCTGGCTGTATGGAATATTCGGCTTCGCACACGTGTGGGACATATCTGAAATAGTTATCTTCCCAGTTTTATGTCATTTTGCATTTCCATAACACATATAATCAATAGAAATCATACACTGTATATATCCTGTGTGAGTTGAGAAACAAATTTAATGCAGAAATGATAAAAACATCAGTTCACTAATTTGATACCCTTCCAAACCCACTCTCAAGAAATGAAATTCACATAAAGGGAGGTGTTAAAAATTAACCAGGATTGACAAGGTATGATGCCATGTTTGATTTCATGAAATTGAAAAATAACGACACGAAGGCAATGAACTTATGAATCATGTTTATCATTTGTACGATTAACATGTGATCACTTTAAACGTTTTAAATAACTCTTTACCAATGCCGTAAAAGACCCGTAAATATTGCTTCATTTTCTAAGCTCACTATCAACAAAATTACACCAGTAAAGACGACATCAAACTAAATTTCCTCTATTTCTACTAAGACTATTAAAGGACATTGCATATTGGACAGTGAAATGCAAATACATCGGAAACTGTTACCGCTGGGTTTTGGGGGTATTGTTGTAACAGATATCTAACTATCTCTGTGCTATTTCGACTAAGAATGTTAAATGAAAATGTTCCAGTAAATTGAATTGCAGTATACATATACTTGTATTGGTTAGTCAAATTCAAATACATCAGTAAGTGTTATCACTGGTTTCTTCTATAGTTCATATATATAACTGATATGAAGCGCGTCGTGGGAAAACCGGGCTTAATGCATGTGCGTAAAGTGTCGTCCTGGATCAGCCTGTGCAGCCCGCACAGGCTGATCCAGGACGGCACTTTCCGCCTACAGGGGATTTATGATCAGAAGAGACTTCATTGAAACAGAAAATACCATAAAAGCGGAAAGTGCCGTCCGGGATTAGCCTGTGCGGACTGCACATGCTAATCCGGGACGACACTTTGCGCAGATGCATTAAGCCCGGTTTTCACACGACACGCCTCATATATTACTACGGAATACTGATCCTTACCGTTGGCGGCCATTTGCTCATTCAGGGAACTATTGATGTCCCCATTCTATGTATTTTACGTATGCGAAAATGATTTCTTATTGTGCCATTAAATTTATATCTACATATCGAGGGTTGAAACCCAGAAGGTAACAATGCTATTGATTTATTAATTTCAATATCAGTTGGTACCTTATGATTTTCTACCCTTGATATGTAAATATGTTAATTTCTGACTTTTATCATAGAAAATTATATTTTTATCGGTTTTGTACATCCAAAAGCGACTTTCAACAAAGTGAAATAAACATTACTGTATTTTTAATATACACGCATTTTTCTATTTCTAGTCCGTTGGTTAAATGCAATTTGCAGTCATCAATTTCATGTAAAACAGAGGTTAACAAGATGCAACTATAATCACTAGCAATAAACACAAAATCCCATACATTTAAACGAAGAAAGACCTTTAGTAAATTGACTTTCAGTGTATTAGAGCTGCTTTGCATTTCAATATGCCAGGTTGTCTGTGAAACGAAGTCAATAATGTCCGTTGATGGAATTGGATCAAACACAACAATGAACTTTATTTAGTGTCTGCCGTGATTATATTAGAGATATTCAGTGTATGGATTTCTTTCAATTTGGTACGAGAAGGCCAGCATTTACACCAGTAACTATGTCTTAGTTCATATAGGTTATAACATTATGATTACGTCTTCACGTTCTTATTATTGATGTGTTATTGGTTTATTAATGATTTACAATAAAAAAAAAATAGTTATATTTTATCTGCGATGCCTTTTAAAATTAGAAACAGTAGACACATTTTGAATATCCAATATTTCTTGGAATTATGTTAAGATTGTGTCATGTACAGTTGCAACGATGTTTTGTCAAGTTTTGAAGATGTATCATTAAAGATACCAGTGTTGTTATATACCTGTAAAGACATACATCATCATTCATTTATTAACACATGAAATACATCCATTTGTCTAAGAATAAAAACAACACATTATCAACTTTTATATAAGCATACTTATGCGGCTGTTCACAGCAAAACATATTTACCGGTAAACATTGTATAGCATTCATATACATGCAATCAACAATAATACCACTATAGGTTTCTATGCATTTAGACGATGTAATCGTGTCTAATTGTTCGTAAATATCTACATCACTCGACCAAGATAAAAGCATGAACAGACTAAAAAAGTATAGAGTTAGGTTTTATTATCGGCATTTTATCGTCTTATACAATTGAGGAGCGTCGAGCAAAATGCACGCGTACGTATATATTAGTAAGTTATGGGCATTTTATTTTCAGTGTTTTGTTTACTTGGTTCTATAAATAGCATGATATAAATCAAAAACCTTCTATCGTTGCAATTATTTCATTTTATTTTATTACTTTGGGATGTCACAGTTGGTGTACAACAGCATTAATGCAACAAATATAGATATTTATATATAGAAACAGATCCAAATTTAGATCGTAAGAAAACAATCCATTCGGTTTATGCTAGACATGGGAAAGTATTCTATAATAATGAGGCATTAAGAACTTCGTCCAAATTGAAACGTTTCCCATAGCACGTGGGAGACATTTACGTTGATTGTATGAAGGGCAATTAAATAAATTGAACTAACAACAAAAACTATTGTTGTTGAAGCTTATTTTATAAATTGTTGTGTTGTTTTTTTTTACTGAAAACATCTTACTTTGGTGTATAAATTTGCATAATGTTAATTGCTAATATATACTACGCATTGGAAAGAGCGACTATTTAGTCAGATATTAAATGTATTGTCTGATTTTAAACAAAAACGAATATATTGAGGAAAAATGCTTGCCGTACAAGAGTGAATATGCAAAAGTGCTACTACATGCATAAACATGCATTATTATATAGTCCAAAATATGTATCCAGTGTTAATAAGTTTACTGCAAAAGGCCTTATGAAATAATTAAAAACTATAGTGGTTTGATAAGTATAGATGAATGAATTTTTAACTTTTGACATTGTGGCATTTCATCGGCCTAAGTGTATATTGAAACTCACACATTTAAAGACATCGAATTACAGAACTGAAACAAATACAACACCATTGAAAAAATATGGTCGTTTTCTTTTGTTTACATTGTGTTTTAATTAATGCGAGTTGTTTAATTACACCTAAATTATTATTTTGTATTATTTTATATATACAATAATACATTTAAAACTATATTTGCTGATCATTGACCATACCTTTCGTTTTGAAGTATGCCTTTAAATGTCTTAACTTGACAGGTTAAAGCATCGGAACTAAATAGCTCAAGTATAATAACAAGAAAATAATTTTTTTAAGAAAAAAATAAATAAAAAGGTCCCTCCGAGGTTCCAACCCGGGACCTCCTGATTAAACGTATATCGCCTTTATCACTCGGCCATTCCAATTTCTATACATAACTCTATATTTTTACTATATATAAGTGATGCACGTTTTGTCAACAATTTTAACAAAAACACTAGAAACACTCCATATTATTCCATCGTTTAGCGTTACAAACGCTTATAATTTTAACAATTTCAACTGATGATTACTCATTAACGAAATGGTATTTACAGTATATTTCCATGTCCGTAGTGTTATTTCGCTCCTTTGCATACACAGTTCTTTTGGAATCTGTGACAAAAAATTGGAAAATTGTCAATTCGTCAATCTGTGAACAGGTCCCTTTACGGATAATGTCTCTTTAATTAAGAAATGATTTTCGATTTAAAAGTGTTTATCGGCTAATAAACGACTATTTGGAGTTCTGATGCGTATGAATTAAACCACGAGTCGTTTAATATACCGCATCAGAATGACAATCGGTGTTTATTAGCCGATAAATAACGATAATGCGAAAATTATTTCGATTCTAACATGACCTTACAACATTTTCTGCAATTTCAATGCGAACTATATTTAACAGTTTCGGAACTATGGTTCGGGTTGTTTATTGGTAGTTTAACAACGGTGAAATTTGTTCTTTGTCTACAGTGAACAGTGCGCTTGTCATGTCAGAATTTAAAATAGATTATTGATCTGATGAAAAAAAATAATTCTGAATGAAACATTTTGAATGATAAACACCCTTATGTAATTCACGGTGTATGCGGTCTATTAGATATGTGTGGTGCACGGAACACTATGGTTTGATGGTCAGTCTGATGTGTATGGTGCCATGAACACTATGGTTTGCTGGTAAGTTAGATGTGTCTGGTGCACGAAACACTATGGTTTGATGGTCAGTTAGATGTGTCTGGTGCACGAAACACTATGGTTTGATGGTCAGTCAGATGTGTGTGGTGCCATGAATACTATGGTTTGCTGGTCAGTTAGATGTGTGTGGTGCCATGAACACTATGGTTTGATGGACGGATAGATATGTGTGGTGCCATGAACACTATCGTTTAATGGTCGGATAGATGTGTAGAGTGCCATGAACACTGTGATTTGATGGTCAGTTATATGTGTGTGGTGCACGGAACACTATGGTTTGATGGTCAGTTAGATGTGTGTGGTGCCATGAACACTATGGTTTGATGGTCGGTTAGTTATTATGTGTTGTGCCATGAACACTATGGTTTGATGGTCGGTTAGATGTGTGTGTCGCCATGAACACTATGGTTTGATGGTTGGATAGATGTGTAGGGTGCCATGAACACTATGGTTTGATGGTGAGTTAGATGGGCGTGGTGCACGGAACACTATGGTTTGATGGCCAGGTAGATATGTGTGGTGCCATAAACACTATGGTTTGTTGGTCAGTTAGATATGTATGCTGTCATGAACCCTATGGTTTGATGGTCAGTTAGATGTGTGTGGTGCCATAAACACTATGGTTTGATGGTCAGTCATATATGTGTGGTGCCATGAACACTATGGTTTGATGGTCAGTTAGATATGTCTGGTGCACGGAACAGTATGGTTTGATGGTCAGTTAGATGTGTGTGGTGCCATGAGCACTTTGGTTTGATGATCGGTTAGATATGTCTGGTGCCATGAACACTATGGTTTGATGGTCAGCTAGATGTGTGTGGGTCAATGAACACTATAGTTTGATGGTCGGTTAGATATATGTAGTGCCATGAACACTATGGTTTGATGGTCGGTTAGATGTGTGCGGTGCCATGAACACTATGGTTTCATGGTCTGTTAGATATGTGTGGTGCCATGAACACTATGGTTTCATCGTCGAATAGATGTGTGTTGTGCCATGAACACTATGGTTTAATGGTCCGTTAATTGTATGCGGTGCCATGTACACTATGGTTTGATGTTCGGTTGGATGTGTGTGGTGCACGGAACACTATGGTTTGATGGTCGGTTAGATGTGTGTGGTGCCATGAACACTATGGTTGGATGGTCACTTAGATGTGTGTGGTGCCATTAACACTATGGTTTGATGGTCAGTTAGATGTCTGTGGTGCACGCAACACTATGGTTTGATGGTTGGTTAGATATGCGTGGTGCCATGAACACTATGGTTTGATGGTCGGTTACATATATGTGGTGCCATGAACACTATAGTTTGATGGTCAGTTAGATGTGCGTGGTGCAAAGAACACTATGGTTTGATGGTTGGTTAGATATGTATGGTGCCTTGAACACTATGGTTTTATGGTCAGTTAGATGTGTGTGGTGCCATGAACACTATGGTTTGATGGTCAGTCATATATGTGTGGTGCCATGAACACTTTGGTTTTATGGTCAGTTAGATATGTGTGGTGTACAGAACACTTTGGTTTTATGGTCAGTTAGATGTGTGTGGTACCATGAACACTGTGGTTTGATGGTGAGTTAGATATGTGTAGTGCACGGAACATTATGGTTGATGGTCAGTTAGATGTGTTTTGTGCCATGAACACTATGGTTTGATTGTCGGTTATATATGTGGGGTGCCATGAACACTATTGTTTGATGGTCAGTTAGATGTGTGCGGTGCCATGAACACTATGGTTTGATTGTCGGTTAGTTGCCTGTGGTGCCAAGAACACTGTGGTTTGATGGTCAGTTAGATATGTGTGGTGCCATAAACACTATGGTTTGAAGGTCGGTTAGATGTGTGCGGTGCCATGAACACTATGGTTTCATGGTCTGTAACATGTGTGTGGTGCCATGAACAATATGGTTTCATGGTCGGATAGATGTGTGTTGTGCCATGAACACCATGGTTTAATGGTCCGTTAATTGTCTGTTGTGCCATGAGCACTATGGTTTGATGGTCGGTTCGATGTGTGTGGTGTAAAGAACACTATGGTTTGATGGTCAGTTAGATGTGTGTGGTGCCATGAACACTATGGTTTGATGGTCAGTTAGATGTGTGTGGTGCCATTAACACTATGGTTTGATGGTCGGTTAGTTGGCTGTTGTGCCATGAACACTATGGTTTGCTGGTCAGTTAGATATATGTGGTGCCATGAGTACTATGGTTTAATGGTCGGTAAGATATGTGTGGTGCCATGAACACTATGGTTTCATGGTCTGTTAGATTTGTGTGGTGCCATGAACACTGTGGTTTAATGGGCCGTTAGTTGTATGTGGTGCCATGAACACTATGGTTTGATGGTCTGTTAGATATGTGTGGTGCCATGAACACTATGGTTTGATGGTCGATTAGTTGTCTGTGGTGCCATGACCACTATGGTTTGATGGTCGGTTATTTGTCTTTGGTGCCATGAACACTATGGTTTGATGGTCGGTTAGATGTGTGTGGTGCCATGAACGCTATGTTTTGATAGTTGGTTAGATGTATGTGGTGCCACGAACACTATGGTTTAATGGTCGATTGTATGTATGTGGTGCCATGAACGCTATGGTTTGATGTGTCGGCTAGATGTGTGTGGTGCCAAGAAAATGTGGTTTGACAACAACAAACAGCAACACAATAAATCCTTCCATTACCTTAGCATGACCATAAGCTGGCCCTTAACCATTATGCGCCTAACGATGCCAATGTAGTAGAAATTTGTGTTTTGTTTCTTTTGTGTGTTTTTTTAGTTAATTTCTGATCGCATAATAAATTTGAACAATGTAGTTAAAGTAACACAAATATTCCAGAATAAATACTAAAAAACAAACATTCTTCATTGTGAAATTTATATCACTAAAATGTAACAAGATTTCGAGCCTTACTATTGACTTTCTAATAAAGGATGACCACGACATGTAATGTAATGAATAGTTGATATATGATCTGTCCAAAAAAAAGAATCTGCGACGTAGAAATATATGTATGATGTACATATATATATGTACCCATATAACGATATATATATATATATATATATATCGTTATATGGGTTATTCAATAATGTATTTAACATCAGACGTAATAAAAGTGTTGGAAACAGTAAATAAATATCTAACAGTTAATGTTTCATAACAACAGATTTCTCCTTTTAAAATTGCGTCCATTTCTCCAATACTTACCAAAACAGTGTAGCTGATATTTGATAGAAGACAAATTTGAATTCAATGATTTTTAGTAATATTAAACATTTCCGATTCATTGATCTTTCTTCGTAATCAAATTCATTTGAGATATAGTCTTTTACCATCGGTGATATTTTAGAAACAGCACTCTATTAAATTGATCTGAAATGTAATCTTAACTTTAATAATGTAAAGGTTAGACATTTCCTCGAAATGTTCCAACGCTAGCTGCTTTATCCATTTATTATATTACATCAACATATCAAGATTGAGAAGTCACATCGTTTTATCCGTATCTATGGAAACATGTCCAACGATATTTGCTTATGTTAATGTCTACGAGTGTAAAGCTTTTAGAAAGTCCTTTTTAAGGAAATAATAATTATTAGAATGGCAATATAAATACATACCCAAGTTATTTTCGAAATAATTTTCGATTTTCAGTTGTTTATCTGTAAATAAACAACGATTTTTAGTTCTGATGCATAGGAATTAAACCACGAAGGTAACCCGGATTGTTTAATATATTCGTATCAGAACAAAAAGTCGTTGTTTATTTATAATAGCGTTTTAGTATTCGTTGCCATCCCTTCCATTTACAGATTAACAACGATGAAGCGAAAATTATTTCGATTCTAACATGACCTGACAACATATTCTGAAATTACAATGCAAACTGTATTTGACTGTTTCGGAACGACTTTTTCGAGCAATTGGCAATTTAACAACGGAAATGTTTATTCTTTGTGAATAGCAAACTCTGCGCTTGTTATGAAAAGAATTGCGTGAAGTAAAGCATCCGTCGCATTTATCTTTCTGAGGAAATGACCACAAATTCCGTAGCTAAAACATTAACATAAGTTTGCTTTATTATTTTGCATGTGTGCAATAAAATGCACTTTGAAACTGAGGGATGCCTTTGTATTATAAAACACAGGTCATATCAGATAAATCTTTAAAAATAAGCGTATATGATTTATATGGATCCCTTATAATTCGAAGTATACATTACTTTGCGCACTATATTTCGGACAGGAAAACAGCTGTGTCGTAGGCAAAACACTTATTACGTATTTTCTAGATTCACGTTTTCCTTGTTTGTCTGGGAAATTCCCGTTAATTCCAATTGTGAAATAACTAACTTCAACGCACAAGTAGTGGCTCCGGGGCGTATTGGAAACCTTATAAGAACTTAAGAACCATTGATCTGAAGATTAGAACACACATATTAAAGAAAGGCAAACTTCGTAAAGGCTTATATGTGAGACACTGGTGTAACAGTGTTGTTGTTATTGTTGTTATTTTAATTGTGAACGTGGAAGGATGACGCACGCAACAGCAGTTATTACAAAAAGACAATGCCGTAAATGGCATTACAACAGAACATAACTTTAGACA
Organism: Congeria kusceri; assembly: GCA_027627225.1. Classification (NCBI taxonomy): domain Eukaryota; kingdom Metazoa; phylum Mollusca; class Bivalvia; order Myida; family Dreissenidae; genus Congeria; species Congeria kusceri. Next base: position 30,477,796 of record CM051039.1, on the reverse strand, counting down.
AAGCCGTAAATGGCATTATAACAGAACATAACTTTAGACAATGCCGTAAAAGGCATTATAACAGAACATAACTTTAGACAAAGCCGTAAATGGCATTATAACAGAACATAACTTTAGACAATGCCGTAAAAGGCATTATAACAGAACATAACTTTAGACAATGCCGTAAAAGGCATTATAAAAGAACATAACTTTAAACAATGCCGTAAATGGCATTATAACAAACATAACTTTAGACAATGCCGTAAAAGGCATTATAACAGGACATATATTGACTTAATATTGTTCTTATTCAAAAAAAGATTACTATGTGTCGCTACATGCGAGCATTCAACACAATGATACGTTCATGTTATAAAAAAACAACAGCAGACAAGTATATGTAATAACTCATATTCTAACATGATTCTCGCTAATTTTTCTATCGACAAAGAACGAAATTACCAAATAAACAACGAAAACAGAAGTTCCGATTTTAAACAGAGCATAGTGGAAAGTAGTTCCAATTACAATTGCAAAATATATGTCAAATTATGTTAGAATCGAAATACTTTTCGCATTATAGTTGTATATCGGCGAATAAACAATTCGTAGTCGTTCTGATGCGCGGCTATTAAACAACTCGTAATGCCCTCGTGGTTTAATTCCTACGCATCAGAACTCCAAATCGTTGTTTATTGGCCGATAAACAACGATAAATCGAAAACCCTGCAATCCGCAAAACTATAGAGTGCACGAAGAAGTGTTTACGTGCAAGCGTTCTCTCGAAGTAAAACGACATTGTACCAGAGCTCCCATCTACTAATGGTATATATAATGAGACTGAGATTCAGAAGCAACTACAACTAATAGTGCTCACGTCGTTCGGTTCTTGGCCGCTTGAAATGTCTATAATGGTAGCTCTCACACACGGAAAATTGCGGTTGTACTCAAGTACAGCGAATATTTTCGAGAAAAGGTTAAGCAAAAATTGTGCGAACGAGATTGCGTAAACAGCACTGCGTCCTTTTAAACCATTATTACAGACCAAATCGAAATCATTAATCAATGCATTGGAATTTATGACATTTACAAATGCAATATGTAAATATTGTATGTAAACAGTACGTGTAATTTCCCAATTTTGTATTATTTTCTCCTTTCTCCTTTTAACGGTGTGTTGATGTTGTCGGTTTTTTCAGAAATCGGCGTATGGAGGAATGGTAAAAGAAACCCGTTTGAAGTTTCGTTTAGAAATGTACAAACATAAAGATTCGATGAATTTTTTAATTTGAAATCATTGTAACAATTTTACGGACTGATATGGTAAAATACCTATCCGATTTCTTTTTACTAACCATTATGAAGTGCGCCTTTAATATGGCAATTTAGATTATTTGTATCAGTTACCTAGGTTATTAATTAATTATGCTTAATTTCCGATTGATTTAGTTGGAAAGAAAGCAGAAAAATTCAGATTGTCACATACTAGTAACGTTATTTAGTAGTTTGGTCGTTTTAGATTGAATAGGTAACGTCTGAACAAGATCGCCTTCACTTACATTAAATATCAAGAGAGGTTATATACACATCAGAAGAATATAATTTTATACATACAATGCATGCTGTACCGTTAACCGTATGAACGTGTATCAATGTCTGTTTGTAAATATGTAAACACGTTGAACATTCAATGGCGTTTATAATTTCTTGTATTTTTCAATACGTTGAGAGATTTTGAACAGAGTACACACATTTTGTTTGTTTTGTATTGTTGTTATGTATGAAGTTTGTTTGTTCTGTTCCGTATTGCTGCTGTGCAACTTGGTGCAGTTATTTTATCCACTGTCTGATTTGTATTTATACAAATAACAATCCTGCCAAATCGTCTTGGTAAAGTGCTATAATAACGAATTACATAGGCCACGGCAACACACAAATCGTGGTTTATTTTGCTGACGAATTCCTCTCATATTGAAACCTAGGAATAGTAGCAATTTTGTTTTTGTGATGATATGATTTAAGTGCTCCGAAACAATTATTCCGCACTATGCATAACAGCTTTACGTATTTTGCGGTAATGCAATTCGATAAAAGGGACAACCTGAATAAAAAATATATTAATTCCAAGAACATCGCGTATAGTAACAATATTGCAGAAGTGCTTAAGCCATTATTGAGTGCTTTGAACAGCTCATAGATAATGAGATTGTTATATAAATAAATTCTTCAGGACAGTTTGGTGTTAGAAATGCTCAAATATTACGTACAATAAAATTGCCATTTATTTAAATAAGTCTCATACGTTAAAGGGCCATCCGATTTTTGAAAGATTCATAAGAAAGTTGCAACTTCGGTTGAACCTATAAACACATATTCTTATTACACCTCACTTATCTCTACATTGATAAATCCCCATTAGCTGAGAAAGAGATAATTTGACTGTCAAAAACATTTCAACCTTTTTGACACGTGACCAAGCGAAAGAAACTGTCAGGTAATGTGACCGTGCTGATATTTTGAATGTCATATAAGTAACTGAATCAGTTGTGACATTCTGTCCTCGGGTTGACAATATCAATGTCACACACGCTGCCATTTGATATTTATATAATATCACAAAATTCTTTGAAAAGTGTGTGTCGCAAGAAATATTTCATTAAATATCTGATGTAATACACAAATGTATGTTCCGGCTTTGAAACAAAATTGAAGCGAAATCGCATTTTGCCACTTTGAAATATTCTTATGGCATTGAAATATTCTAAGGGAGAAGACTGTGGAACATACACAACATGACATTTACGTTGTTATCTCCCTTCAAAAAATTAACACGCTCCGAAATTTTATTCTCATTTTTCCGACTTCTATCTTTCTTTTTACGTATTTTTTTCTTTCTGTGGTTTTTTTCCAAGTTTTATTATTGCCGAACGAACTATACCAATATGTTTTAATCTCAGTCAAGGCAGTTTGCCCCATCTCCCAATTATAAATAATCCATTCAATATCCTGAATCCAAACCTAATCCTGTTAACACCACAATCTAATTATTTGTTCATGGCCTATTTCTAATCCTAGAATATGTTGCGTAAGGTTGCCAACTAAAACACCTAAAACCCACAGAGGTGAAAAATAACATCTAAAAATAACATCATTGGCGGAGGTTAGTAAGATTATGTGTTATTGAATTATACATGTATACCTATCTTAGAGATTGTAAGTTTAACCAAAGAAGTAAAATAATACGAAAACAACATTCAAAGACCACCTAAGACCTTGTAATTCATTTTAAAAACAGTTTACCAGTAGTTCTCAAGGTCGGCGCGATCTGTTTGAAATCAATTCCTAAAACGCGATGAGCATTAATGAGTTGAAGTGCGCTATAACTATTACATATTACATACTTGCATATAACTACAGAAGCGTCATATTGCTTATAGCTTTAAGCTATTTAAAAATGTATTGTTAAAAAAATCTAGAATATCCCTTTCTTTCCATTAGGAACAAAATCAGGGACAAGCGTGTGCTCTTTGATCGAATTCTTAATAACAGACACGGAACAACCTACCTTTTTACAGACAAGCCCGTAAATTCACACACAAAAATGCGACACTTTGATATTAAATAGAACAATACACAGGAATGTTTCGTATTGTCTAACTTTAACTACGTCATATAGATTCCAGTCAGCTTTCACGTTCTAAAGGTTGGTCGGTATCTTATTTCAAATGCCTTGGCATGTATGACATGGCAGTAATTGGGTTACGTGACCTTTATTGAAAGAGACACTTTGAAGGGTCTGTTATTATATTCAAGATAAAAACGGAAAATTTGGTTTTCAAATATTTAAACAAAATTCTACTACGCCTTCAAGCTACTGGTTTTAGAAAACCTTTTAGAAATTCGTAAGGTAGCAATCCCTTATACAATGTACAAGGTTTACTAATTAATATACCGGTATGTGTACTAAATTATAGTATGTACCTTACAGAATAAATAAACGAATAAATGAGTAACTTTAATAACCTATAACCCTTGTATAGATTAATACATGTAAATTAATTCGCGCGTGTGTCTTTATGTGAAAAAAAATATATTCAAGGCTAAAATGTACACAACTGTTTGAAATAACTAAATATGTTTGTAGGGCTAGTAAGTCCGCACTGCACCATAAGCCACCATTCTTATGCGACTGAGGCGTGCGACACCACGACGATTTGCTTAACACCCAAGCGTTCCTCTTATGCGTTTTCTTTATCAAGTGTTAGACCAAGGCGACGTTCATCACCACCATAACTTACAATGCAATTATTAACACGACCAACACTACCCACATCGGTAAATATCTTCACTACCACAAACAACGACACCACTCTCATCACCACTTCCTCCAATACCAGTACGGCCAACACCATTGTGGCCAACATGAGTGTGGCCACTACCAGCACAACCATCAACACTTCAACACTAATTTTTGCATTCACACATTTCTTTTCGTATATAGTCTACAGTGGAAAATAATGAAAGGGCCATAATTCTGCCAAAATTGGTCGTAGACAAATTTCCTTCCTTTCTGATCATCTACACATTAAGGTTCCTCAGAAGTGAAAGTTTGAGCGAAATCGGCCCAGCAATTGAAGAGGAATTGAGCACACAAAATTTCGGGACGTACGGACGGACAGACGAACGAAGGGACGGACAAGTGCAACGCTTAATGCCTCTTACTTTGTGGGTGCATAAAATGTATTAAAACATTATCTAGCAACACTGCTGTTCGCGATACGTATTGGTCATTCTGTGGCGATAAGTAACGAATGTAATTAATAAGTTATGAATGTAACTAAATAATAGAATAAATATCTGTAACGCGACATTATTTAAAACAGAGAATAACTATATATATTTCTGGTTGTTCTTCTTTTGTTTCGTTTAGATTCTTGAAGGCAAGTTACAAATTGTGTGCACTCTATTAATATTAAGTTTTCCGAATGTTCAGAACAGAACAAGTTCTTCATTTTACAAGATACATCTTCTGGTATACAACAAGTGCAAAAGCCGCGTTATACGATAAAAGAGGTGGTGTTCATATGATCATTATAAGTGCAGATTTACTTCAAATACAGTAATATGCAGATGACATAATTTTCGTTAAATAATATAAAGTATATAATAATAAATATTAAATATGTTTAACATCTTATATAGCTAATAAATATATTACATAGCCGAAATTGCGTACTTATGTATTCTATACAACCAAAACGTGACACTTGCGGTTCGATCACTAACAACGCCAAAACTTCTTTGGCTTGTTCTAGTTTTTTAAATTATGTTCTTCAAGTACAATGGAATAAGTAAGTTTAAGATGAAAAATCTGAAACCATTGGCTAATAACAGTTTGTTGAATTTGTTTAATTTGTGATGATCAAATAACATAGTCAATAAAAGCTATTGATGAAAACATGATTTCACAATCTGTAATCGGTTAAAGGCGTGGTGGTGAAACAAGTACAAGTACGTACATTAGTTAAGAAAAACAATCACTAATCTGTAGTTGACATCTTTTTCATATGTATAACCGGTTAGTTCTGGCGAAATCAGTTTGTTTTCTTAAGAATTTTGAAATATTTATTTTAGTCTCAATGCTGTTCGATTCCATCAGTTTGTGTCCGTTGTTAAGGACAAATGATGTGTTCTTTTGTTACAAAATAATAGTTATTGATGAATGGTTAATGTTCAAAATCTCCTTTGAATTAGTTAATTATCGTCATTCCTAGATGATCGGTCTATTGGGAAAACAAATTGTGTCAGAAAGTGCCAAAAAGGTGAAAGTACATATGTAATGATAACACTGGCACACTTTTATAGCCGATACTCAAAGTTACTACAAAATAACGTGTAAAAAGATTGAAATTAATGATATTACTGAAACACTTTTTTTTTAATTAGAACAAACGCCGTGCTATGATTGGTTGAGCGTCACATATATATTTTTACACCACAGACTCACTGGACACTAAACTAGCGTCATAATAAATTGACACCCATTGTTGCCAATGGTGAGTGAATGTTGTTAGCTGACACAGCAAATTCCATTATTAGTGAACGTGTCGTTGGTGACGACCAACCTTCTGGTAGTTAAAGGGACATATTGATATACTGTATACTGTACAATTTCAAAAATCTATGTCACAGAGTCGAAAGGAAAAAGATAACAAGAAACGTGGAAATTCCACGAAAACCAATTTTTTCGAACGAAATGCGTAAAAGTCAGCACAATAATGAAAGAAAGTTCTGGGTGCCATATGCATTCCTAAGCGAGGTCTCGTTACAATGTATATATGTATGAAGTTTCATTGAAATATCTCAATGCGTTCTCAAGTTATTGAGCAAAAACCGTTTTTGTATTTTTAGTAACATTGCATTGACATTGATCTCACCCACCCCATATGTAATCCCAAACGTGGTCTAGATACAAGGTATTCATGTATGAAGTTTCATTTAAATATCTTGAGAGGAAACTATTTTTGTATATTTAGTAATGGAGACCTTGACCCCACTCACCCTATATACAATCCCAAGCGAAGTCTCGATATAAGGTATCTATGTATAAAGTTTCATTAAAATATCTCGATGCATTATCATGTTATTGAGCGAAAACCGTTTTTCTATTTTTAGTAAAGGTGACCTTGACCCCATCCACCACATGCGCAATCCCAAGAGAGGTCCCAATATAAGGTATCTATGTATGAAGTTTCATTAAACTATATTGATCTGTTCTCAGGTTATTAAGTGGACACCATTTTCTATTTTTAGTATCTGCAACCTTGACCTTGACCACACCCACCCCAACCTCAAGCAAGGCTTCGATATATAGAACATATTTATGAGGTTTCATTAAAATATCTCGATGCGTTCTCAAGTTATTGAGCAGAAACCGTTTTTCTATTTTAAGTAACGGTGACCTAGACCTTGACCCCACCCACCCCATATGCAATCCCTAACGAGGTCTTGATATATGGTATCTATGTATGAAGTTTCGTTAAAATATCTTTATGGATTCTAAAGTTACTGAGCGGCAACTATTTTCTATTTTAAGTAACGGTGACCTTTGCCTTGACCCCCACCCCATATGCAATGCCAAGAAACGTCTCGATATAAGGTATATATGTATGAAGTTTCATTAAAATATCTCGATGCGTTCTCAAGTTATTGAGCAGAAACCTTTTTTCTATTTTTATTAACGGTGACCTTGACCTTGAACCCACCCGCCCCATATGCATTTCTAAGCGAGGTCTCGATATATAGTATCTATGTATGAAATGTCATTAAAATATCTCTATGGATTCTCAAGTTATTGAGCGGAAACCGTTTTTGTATTTTTAGTAACGGTGACTTTGACCTTGACCCCACCCACCCCATATGCAATCCCAAGCGAGGTCTCAATATAAGGTATCTATTTATGAAGTTTCATCAATTATCTCGATGCCTTCTCAAGTTATTGAGCGGAAACCGTTTTTCTATTTTTAGTAACGGTGACCTTAACCCTGACCGCACCCGCTCCATATTCAATTCCAAGCGAGGTCTCGAAATAAGGTATCTATGTATGAAGTTTCATTAAAGTATCTCGATGCGTTCTCAAGTTATTGAGCGGAAACCCTTTTTCTATTCTAGCAGGGGTGATCTTGACCCTGACCCCACCTTCCCCATATGCAATCCCATGCGAGGTCTCAATATCAGGTATCTTTGTATGAAGTTTCATTAAAATATCTCGATGCGTTGTCAAGTTATTGAACGGAAACCTTTTTACTATTTTTAGTAACGGTGACCTCGAACTTGATCCCATCCACCCCATATGCAATTCCAAGCGCGGTCTCGATATAAGGTATCTATGTATGAAGGTTCATGAAAATATCTCATCCGTTCTCGAGTTAGAGAGCGGAAACGAAAAGTTGACGCCGCCACCCCGCCCGCCCGCCCAACGAAATACCCCAATCTAATAACCGAAATTGTTCTTCGAAAAATTTGGTTAATAAAAAAGCCAAATGGCTTCAGACACACGAAAACCTTTTTGAAATTGTGTGCCTTTCATATATAATTATCACTTGAAATATAGAAATTGACGGTTAAGAGTTTGTAATACGAAAACGATTGAATCATAATTATATTGTTTTCTTTGATTTTTTTTAAATATTTCTATAAACTAGTTCGTGTTTGTGTCTTTCTGATACAAAGTAGATAAAGTCGATTTAAATTTCGTTGATTATGAGGGGATAAACCATTTACAGAAACAAAGATGGACTCTTTATGTGGTTGAACGTTCCTGCTATCGGATAGTATGTTTTAATTTACAATTATTTACCGGAATCTATTTGTCCACGGTCATAACGATTCTCACGTGTATATCAACCGACGGTTATAAATGCGAAGTAGTCGATTTTGTCGAAAGCCTGACGCCTATTGACACACTTTCGAGTCCATTATCAGTGTAGAACCAGTACTTTGTGTCATTTAAACAATTAACTTGAATGCTACCTGACCAGTGATGAAACTCACCTTCTCCCGATCTTCTGACACCGAGTAACGATTCCTTCGAAACTACTACGATCTTATAACTATATGTATAATTTGGTTAGGAGCGTAATATTGACCAAATTATTACTCACATACTGGTAAATGTATCACCATCATCATCTCGAGTAATTGCCTCACTCTTGATAGAGTATATTCGCAATTTCATTTCAACACAAAAATCAACCGCGTTCAAGCGAATTTAAAACTAGTTATGTTTAATGACACTGTGTACTTCAAACTGATTCTACCCAGAAATCGGTCCCTAAAGTGATTTTGTGACCCTTTGATCCTAATGTAACTAAATTGTAATCAGGTATAATTAGTACGGAAGCCATTTGTGTTCATAAAAAACCTTTAACTACCCGCTTGTTTTATGCGCAATGTGTGGAATGTGATATTACACCCTTACACGTGCCAATGAGCACAATTACGAAGTGATAGTTTATATAAGCTCTGAGTCCTATTGTGTAACCTCCGAGCACACTTCATGCGAGTATTTTTAGAATAACAGTCTTTAAATGCAGATCTTAATTAGAAGATTGATTTACCAACCTGCAAGTAAAGTGTTATTTTGACACTTAGGTGATAATTTTAGACAAACTTTTCTTTATGAAATCCAAGTATTTGTCTTTTCAAAATGGTAAAGCATGACACATCTTAACAATATTTACTACTTAAAAACATGTTATTCCAAAAATAAACAGTAGATATTTAAGGCATTTATGAATGTAAGAAACGAACTTAAGTTTTCCTTAGTTTAGTTTAAACCTATTTATTTTAGCTCGATTGCATCGAAAGCCTTAGGCTTATAGAGACCCTCTCAAGTACGTTTCCTGGGTAGAACCAGTATTTGGTGGGTGGGGGGTGGGGGGAGATCTTGAGAACGCACCCAGAGTGGGGATCGAACCCGGGACCTCCCGATCGCTTGGCGGACACCATATCCACTACGCCACCGCGACCTTTTTTAAGTTTTCCTTAAGGGGCTTTATGAATACGAACCCCGGTTTACATTTACAATGCGAGAGTTGAGTTCTCTATTTTAACTTCTAACAGTCTTTGTGTAAAGCAGCCTGTACAGAGTCAATAAATGTATCAAGCAAATTCGAACATTTGCTAATGCGTGCATTTGGAAATTATGCTTCATAGAGAAAAGCAGTTAAATATACTGATATTAATCATAAATCGCATATTTTACATGAGCGATTGACAACAATATGACAAAAAGGTCGTATTTAGTGTCAACAAGTTAAAGAGAACCATCAGCTGGTGCTATTGAATGACCTGCTTTTTCTTTTGCATTAAAACTGTGACCAGGTGTAAGAGTTTCTTAAACTACCAATCATTAATTCATGGAACAATTTGGAAGTCTAACCACCGTTCAATTATATAAGCGATACATAATGGCGAAGTGTTTCCTAACAAATGACACATTTGACAGTCAACAGTTTTCATTCCCCTTTATTCCTTTCAGCGCTTTTAGCACAGACTCCTTAAACTACAAATGTATCCATCTTTAACAAACATCAAAGCACAGAAACTGGGTCCGTATTTCAGAAACATCTTAAGTTAAATCTTATCTTTAGTCTTAACAATGCCATTTTTCTTCAGCATTTTATTCCATTTATACATGGAATTCAGCTTAGTGTTCACTACTTATCAACTTATTATTGACTACTATTTACTTAACTGTAATTTGATTCACTAATTTACATGTAGTTTTAAAAATATTACTTTACCCAAATCGGAACTGAAGTGAAAATATTTTAAGATAAACTTAAGATGTTTCTGAAATATGGCCCCTGTTACAAAATGTTGAGTACACGGATTGTGTTTTAAATGAGTGTGGCTAAAAGAAAATACCAAATTTATTGATTAACACATGAACATACCATTGTCGGCGGGGTTGTTTTTTTATATCCGATTAAACATGACACCTGCCGGTCCATTGATTTCAATACAATTTCTAGTCCTATATTTTAACTCTGAAAACACTTTGAGGGTATGCCATTAACAGGCAAGTTACGTGTAGATAGGAAATGTTTGCAGATAAAATCATTAGAAGGTTTGGGGTTTTTTGCTTCCATTCATATGCATATTAGGAATATATTTTTTTTAAATAGGACTATTACATACAATGTCTTACGTTTTAGAACTTGGCCTGTATTTTTAGGATATCGAAGTTGTTGTCATGTAAGAACTTTTTGACAGTCTTCTTTGGTAAAATTATATTGAAATAATTAAAACTTCAAAGACTATGTGAGGAAATTTAACATGTCCTTAATAATGGTTCCAAAGTACTGTAAACCGAACGAAACCGAAAGAAATTAGCTTTAGTATGTTTACCGTGTCAGTTTTTCGTACACGTGTTTGATATATTATAGATCTGATAACACGTTTGATAGGCACAACTCAACTTCTAACTTCTCATCTTCGCATTGGATACAATGGGTACCGACACAAATATTTCACACGCGAAAAAGAGAAAACCCATAGGGAACAAAAACAACAAAAACAAGGGATATAAAATCTAGCACGAGGAAATATAAAGAACAAAAGTTATGTGATATTTACAAGTAGTATTGATGATAAAATCAAGATTTGCGTGTCGGGAAATATAAGTATATACCACAGGCACCGAAACGTATGGGGACAGTGTTAACAAGGAGGGAAATTATTGACATTTCGGTTCGCATATGTACCTTTGTACTGTATGCAAAGAAATGAACTGAAATGAAAGTAATAACTATAATTTTAGACAAACATGGAAAATATCTCTCAACGGTTACAAAACAATGAAACTAGTATTTTGGAGAATGCTATCATAAAAATTTCTTAACATGCGATTGATTACATTGCTTTTTACTGTAGCACTAACATATACTACAATAAACTATAATTATCATACGTCTTTTTGAAGCAATGGATGTTTCTGCTATAAAGTATATACTGTTTTATTACCCTCTAGCAATAATCATGTTTTAGATATTTTCAGAGCTATTATCGCATTGCAATACCCGGTTGTGATACAGTTTGTTTATCCACAGTGAATATGTGATATGGAAAATATGAAACGACAAGCACGTCGATGTAGATATCCATTGAGTCGTTGTCAAAACTCATCATAATTGAGGCGCGTCGTGGGAAAACCTGGCTTAATGCATGTGCGTAAAGTGTCGTCCCGGATTAGCGTGTGCAGACCGCACAGGCTAATCCAGGACGGCACTTTCCGTTTTATGGTATTTTCTTTTTCAAGTTAGTCTCTTCTAAACATAAATTCACTGTAGGCGGAAAGTGCCGTCCCGGATTAGCCTGTGTGGACTGCACAGGCTAATCCGGGAAGACATTTTACGCACATGCATTAAGCCCGGTTTTCCCACGACACGCCTCATATGTTTGTAGAGCTAGTAGGTCTGAGTCCGCACTGAGCCATAATCCACCATTTTAAATTGTCTGTTGCACGAGACAACACACCACGATAATTAAATTGTGATTTACGCCCAGTATTATCAAGTATTACTCGTTATAACTTACCATACCACCTTAAACACGACAACCAGTTAAAACACCAGTAAAAACCACTTTGACCAAAACCACTTGCAACACCATAACTACCAACAATATCACCAATACAACAACCGCCTAAATCACTATCACCAGCACTATCGCCAAAACAAACAGTAGATCTAATGTCAAAATCAATACCCGAAACATAACCACCAACACAAAAGCCCCACTACCAGTTCCGGCACCGCAAACATTACCACTTACAGAACCAAAACGAACATTTCCGCTTCCAACTAAAAACACCAACATCAGATACCACCTAGACTAATTGTAGTCCCTGAAAACAAACTGCTGAAACTGTGTATGAAATGCAAAGGTCGACAAATCCTGTTTCTTGTTTTATCTTACTAAGTTACATTTCCTTGAGACAGTTTTCAGTTACTGTCTTGAGCAAGATCAAAATGGCAAGCACGTGATAAATTATCATAGTGTTGATAAGAGTCCTTGGCAAAATGGCCGAGACATCCAGAGCAGTTAAAATAAGTGTACCATTGACCAACAAGACGCCTAAAGCTACTCTCTTTCAACAGAGACAAATTTTTAGTACCCACCATACAATTTTAATTGTCGCCATGAAGATGCTATGTTTTTAAAGACAACGCCGCTATGCTTTGAGACTGTTACCTGTATATCGCTTATGATGCCGTTGGCATTAATTGCTCAGTTCAATTTTACGGCTGCAAACCACTGAACAAAGTCACATTCTAAGACAGATATTCACTACATTTAATCTTAATATCCACCGCATATGTTTTACATACCGGTATATAGTTGATGCGCAATAAAGCGTTATTCTAAGCCCACTTCTAGACACCGTTCAACAGGCGTGATTAGCGCAGGCTCGCCATAACCGGAGTATGAGGTCAAACCAATGTACTGAGGCTCACGCGAAGTGAAGAACATGCAAGACTATAGCGTGGTAGAGCATACTTTATTTAAGAACTAAGTTTCGATTTATCGTTGTGTATTGGTGTATTGGCCAATAAACAACGATTTTTGATGCGTAGGATTTAATCCACGAGGGAGTTAGCATTAGAACGACAAAGAGTTGTTTATTGGCCGATAGTTAACGATAATGCGAAATTATTTCGATTCCAACATGATCTGACAAATATTTTTGCAATTGTAATGAGAACTACATATTACTATGCTCCGCTCAGATTTGGGAATACATTTTGCGTTGTTTATTGGTTAGTTTAACAACGATAATTGTGTTATATGTTTATAGAAACATCAGTTAGTTTCGTGTTGCTCTGGTGCACGTTTACACCAATAGCAATCAGGCACCAAGACATCTGTCATTAGTGTTCGATAATTCGCTGCGGAGTCGCGGTGCCAATTAAGTCATCCGGCGTATTAGGTTTGCGGTAGAAAATAGGAAGGAAATAACTGCGGTGACGCTGCAAGCTTGCTTAAGTAAGGCCATAAGAAAAGAATTCTATTTTTCGGGCACACAGAACCTACCTACGGAAATCTTCCCGACCCTAAAGTTTTAGCAAAGGCTGTTTTCCATGAAATCCGTATTCGGCAGATTTTAGATTTTCTTTTTAATGTATTCTGACCGAATTGTGTCTTAAATTTAAAAAAAAATCAATCCAGACCCTTCCTGAGACAATTGCCCGAAACACACAATTTACTTTTTTTGGCCTAACGCTAAGATTATGATCAACATAAGAAATGTAGACGTATTGGTTTCTTTCTTTCCGATGTTGAGTATTTTTCAAAGCAGCGTTTTCCCCCACATAGGTATAATTGATTTATGGCGGCCATTTCTCACGAAAAATGTAATAGTAAATTATAAATGATATACACACATGCAATTAGCAGGTCGTTAATATTGATGATTATTTGTGTTATGTTAGGTCTTCTGGTTCACTGGAAGGCAATAGTTTAAAGCGATTACATCAGAGACTGGCTGTTGTTAGATTTTTTACGGGATTGCAAAATTAAAAAGAAAACTGTACACGTATTAAACATTAACCAACACGATTACACTGCAGTCTTTTTCTACATATATTGGACAGTATGTGATGTCAACTAATCAATAAAATACACTAAGAGTGTCAAGCGAACTAATTTAAAAATGAAATAAAAATCGTTATTTATGAAGTTTTATTTTGTTGTTGCTGTTTTTATTTCTTTCGCTTAGATTCTTGAAAGCAAGTTAAAAAATTGTGTACTCTCTGCTAATGTGAAATTATCCGAGGTTTTTAGAACGAAACAGCACATACTCCAGTCTTGTAAGAATACCAAGAGTTAAGAGAAAAGGTTTGGCCTACCCCAGCACCTTTGGCTCAGAAGCTCCACGGCACGGCAGCGAACCTTAAGAGGACCACCACTTTTGTCGACGCTTCTGGAGTGAACGTGTGATAACGAACGAGAAGAAGAAGAAGAACGAAACAGGTACTGTATATTGACCTGCACATCGTACATCTTCTGGTATACAAAAACAAGTGCAAACGACACGTTATAGAGTAAAGAGGTGATGTAATGTGATCATTATATGTGCAGATTTATTTTTTACAAATGTCATAATGGAACTAAATTGTAAACCGCAGGTATAATTAGTATGCTAATCCATTTGTGTACATATAAAATAACCCCTTAAACTGTCCGCGTGTTTAATGTATGTATATGGAAGGTAATGTTACACCCTTACACGTGCCAGTGTGCAGATGTGCACAGCGATAGTTTATATAAGCTTTGAGTCATCTGTTTTAACCCCCAAACACACTTCGTGCGAGTATTTTTAGAATAATCGTCTTCAAATAACTGATATTACAAACGGCCATGTTCCATAGAACAAAATTGCTCTGAAATATATTCTACAAGTTTCGATTCTTATATAACTAGTATTATTTTCCAAACAAATTCATCATAGTATATTTAGAATAAACATCTGCAGACATTTATTCAGAGATCTGTTAACGCATTAGGTAGATTTTGGCAATGCAGAGGTGGTGCTATTATAAATATATAACATAAACCTCAGAACGATTATTAAGGTTCCCGAATCCAATAACAACGCAACAACTTTTATGCATGTTTCTACTAGTTGAAATTATTTGTATCAAAAATAAGAACATAATAAGTTTGTGTAAGCTGTAAACAATGTCTGAAACCGTTTGCAATCGATAGTTTGTTCAACTTGTGCGGATCAGCTACATATTCCAGTGAAAGCTATTGATTAAAACATTATATTTCGCAATATGTTATTGATTAAAAGCTTTGATGGTCAAACAAGTACGCATATTAATACGGCAAACATTCACTTATGCTGTAGTTGACATCGTTGTCATAGATATAACCGGTTAGTTCTGACGAAATCGGATTGTCTTCTTAAAAAAAAAAAAATTGCAATATTTATTTTAGTCTCAAAGCGATTCGATTACATTTGTTTGTGTACGTTGTTATGGACAAATGATTTGTTCTTTTGTTATAAAATAATGGTTATTGAAAAATGTTTCCGGCAAATAAGCCATTTATCGTCATTCCTAGAGGGCGAAGTATGCATTCGGTCGATTGGTCAAGAAATGCTGTCAGAAAGCGTAAAAACACTGTGAAATTAATTATATCTCTGGAACAATCTTTTCACACACACAAAAAAAGGAGCGTTAAGAAATTTTGGGGACAGAAGTGGCACTATGATTTGTTAAGCGTTCCTATTTTGGGAACAGAAGTGGCACTATGATTTGTTAAGCGTTCCTATTTTGGGAACAGAAGTGGCACTATGATTTGTTAAGCGTTCCTATATTGGGAACAGAAGTGGCACTATGATTTGTTAAGCGTTCCTATTTTGGGAACAGAAGTGGCACTATGATTTGTTAAGCGTTCCTATTTTGGGAACAAAAGTGGCACTATGATTTGCTAAGCGTTCCTATTTTGGGGACAGAAGTGGCACTATGATTTGTTAAGCGTTCCTAAGGAAACTGCGTCACATATTTTAACACCGCCGACTCACTGGAAACTAAACTAGCGTCATAATAATAATAGATACCCATTTGTTTTCAGGTGTTACTAAGTGTTGTTAGCTGACACAACAAACTCCATTATTAGTGACCGTGTCGTTGGTGACGACTAACCTTCTGGCAGTTAAAGGGACATATTAATAGACTGGAAACTGTACAATAATATGTCAAAGAGTCGGGCAAAAAAGAAAAGATCATTAAGACGAGAAATAATACGTCGATCACAGAAACGTGTTAGCAGTAATGTGCCGCTAATGAATAATCAACACTTGAAATGGTGACATTGTGAATCGTTTGTAACACGAAACGATTAAATACAAATTATATTTTGTAGTATTGTATTATTTTCGTTGATATTCTGAAAAAAAAAAAACACGTGTATCACGTACATGCACATGTACCTAGCGTTAAATAAATACTGGCGAATTTATATTCGTTTCACTGGCATATTGGTAAGCGTGACTGACGGAGGTGCGAGTCCCGACGGAGGCACACTTTTTTTTCAAATCTTTAATGCTGTCTTGACATAACTATTGAGTCTATTTGTCCGGATGCTTCAGGTTGTTGTGACTATGACATGTAAAAAAGAGACGAAAATATGTGAACAAACTCCTTTAAGAGACCATTAAGTCAATTATGTGCTTGTTACAATTATAGCTGCATGGGGATGCTATAAGGCCAATAAACATCTACGATACGAACAATGTATACGAATTGCTAAATCAACCGAATGTCCCTATAGTCTGATAAAATGGGCCCATAACTACAGCCAGTCTTGTGCTGCTGTTACTACAGGTACACACCCACTGAATTTAAAGTTAAACGCACTACCACTCATTGTACGCATAACGTGTAAAACGCGGTGACACGCATTATACGCCTTGCATGTCTTGCTTAGTTACTGTAAAACGCACTACCACTAAATGTATGCATTGCAGTTTTAGCTAAGTTGAGTGTAAAACGCACTACCACTCAATGTACGCGCGTTGCATTTCTAAGTAAGTTGATTGCAAAACGCGCCCCACTCAATGTACGCGTTGCATTTCTAACTAAGTGAAGTGTAAAACGCGCTACCACTTAATGTACGCACTGCATTTCTAGCTAAGTTCAGTGTAAAACGCGCTACTACTCAATATACGCACTGCATTTCTAGCTAAACAGTGTAAAACGCGCTACCACTCAATGTATACACTGCATTTCTATCTAAGTTTAGTGTAAACGCGCTACCTCTCAATATACGCACTGCATTTCTAGCTAAGTTAAGTGTAAAACGCGCTACCACTCAACGTATGCACTGCATTTCTAGCTAAGTTTTGTGTAAAACGCGCTAGCTCTCAATGTACGCACTGCATTTGTAAAACGCGCTGCCACTCAATATACGCACGGCATTTCTAGCTGAGCTGAGTGTAAAACGCGCTACCACTCAATTTACGCACTGCATTTCTAGCCAAGTTTAGTGTAAAACGCGCTACCACTCAATGCACGCACTGCATTTCTAGCTGAGTTCAGTGTAAAACGCGCTTTCACTTAATGTACCCACTATATTTCTAGCTAAGTTCAGTGTAAAACGCGGTACCACTCAATGTACGCACTGAATTAAAAATTATTGAGCTGCATTTAGTGCGAAACGTGTTTTTAATCGCTACAAAGAATTGCAGTTTATTTTTAATACGTAAATAATACCGATCCTGTACCTGAGATATGTTATTATTAGTTTCATTCTGGGAATTCATTTCGATTTTTCTTCGGCGGCCGCAATAAAATCACCATACATCTACAATATGAACATGTATAGTATATTAAGCTCAAAATTCATATGTGTCATTGTGGTCTAATAACACATGACGTTAAAGACAACGACAACTAATAAAATGTTTTAATACATAGTATTACTAAAAATAGTAACATTTTGACGTCGATTACGGGCCGTTACGCGGCTCCGCTGAGCCGATATAATTATAATTGGCCGCGGCCGATTTTTCGATAATCGAAGAGAATCCGATCGCGCGACGTCAACGATCACGAATGGCGTATTTAGTCAACATTAAACAGTTATATCCGAAAATGCAAATACTGAATATTAACGAAAGTTTGTAGTTAAATTGATTAAATATATATACGATCTATAGCCTATGCATCTTTTAGTTTGAAAACAAGAATCACTGAACAAAATTGAACAGATCGGAAACTTTTACTGTAGATCTACCTCAATTTTAATCCATTGCTTCCAACAATAAAAATCCAACAATACTGTAAGCACTTCAATTCCATTATCTTGTATCCATAAGCCTTAATTTTTAACAATCATGATATTAATTTCATGTGATTCACATGGTCAATGGGATACCGAATCGAGGCTCCTCCATTGTGTCACCGTTGTAAACATACATTTTTGGGAGTTTGTTTTATGTACTTTTTAAATGAAATGTTTGTATTTATTGGTTCAGTCAAACTAAATAATATCTTATCTTACTAAAACAATGAAGTTTTCTCACACTCAATGGTCTTCAATGCCTTTTTTCTGTCTTTGAACCGGACACCTGACCTAGTTTTGCATAAAAAATGGCGGATGACATTGAACTTTGGGGAAAACCGCAGTACTATATTTTACAAATTACCTTCTTTTTGGACAGCTTTTTTGTGTAAAACGTCATCAATTATGTAGAAAGCACATGTTTGGCGACATTTTAAGCGCAGACGTAATGAAAAACGACGAGACAGAAAATCAAGCGAATTGGTAAGAAATGACCCATATTTGATCATGCGTATTGCTAATTAGACTGTTTTGGAATAAATTGTACTATGATTTTTCTGTGAATATCTTTTGCCGCAATTTGCCGCGATGCAGTTGAAGTGGGCGGGTATATATTTCGGACATTCAATATTTCGGATACACAAAGATGAGCTGCGAGCGTATATATTTCGGAAAATCTATATTTCGGATACACAAATTATTCATATTATTTGAAGTGCATGTTGTTAATAATAATTAACATAATAAATAAACAATATTGTTTTAGTTGATTCAAACTGTATTAGAAGAGATAATGACCTCTAGAAATTTGACCTTTTTCAGATGTTCTTGTTATTTTGTTAGGAACTATAATTAATAATTATATCATTATATTTTATGATTGTTAGAACTTAGAGTTAAGTGTTCGCAGCATTCATCATCACAAACTGGAAATTTCATACAATCATGGAACTAGTTTAACCATAAAAATAAATGGTTTGTCCAGATGTTTTCTTGAGATTTAGACTTTTATATGGTACATTATTAATTAAGGTTGTATCACACAGAACCCATTTTCAATATATGTTGTTCTTTTGCATTGACCGTTCCAAGGCGGTGACCCCAGATTTATTCATGTTTGTGCGTTTGTTATGTACGTGTGTGTCTTGTCTAGTGCATTTGTTTTGTGTCTCACTGAAGTTCACATTGGTGAAAGTTTTCTTATTGACTATGAAGCTTAAATAAAAATTGTGTTTGTTTCCCTTTAAATACCTACCAACACATAATTTCATAATATATAACAGTGTTCTACTATCCAAATCCCGTCTACAATTAACAGTAACAATGTATATAAATGGGGAAACACAGAATTTTAATTTAGGCCTAATTGTGTTTGCTTTTGGTTATTTTTCAGGAGTTCCATAATAATGTTGTATGGACCACCGATATTTTAGTTAAAATCCCTGACATAAGTTGTACTTTTATTATCTTTTCAAATATAACCGGCATGTCACTTTTAAAATATAGCCTGTATGTCAAGGTCCATACAACTTTGTTTCAAGTTTATTTGATTTGTTCATTAGACTTAGTTGCAAAATAACACAAACGACACATATTAACCATAGCAATTGCTTTTTGGACCCATAATTAAAGATTGAATGGTTAGCTTGTAATGAACATACTTCTTGCTTCATACTTCTCACGTTTAATAATCAATTTTAATTTCTAATAACAATTCATATTAAGGTAATCAGTCCATCATTGGCCTCCTGGTAAACAGAGTTATTTCTGAAGACATGTGTAAGCCACGGAATTTTCCAAAGTAAGCAAGTTGTTTCCATGTTGTTGGTATGGGTCTTCGACATACAGACATCTTCCAATGTAGGCCGGAAACTGATGATATAATGATGGATTTCCTATCAATAATCAATATTTAACTTTTTTTAGTTACCATGACAACTTTTTTTTCCGATAACTTCCAGCTATGTAGTATTAAAGCCTCATTTTAAATTAATTCTTCTACAGTGGATCTTTTTTGTTTTAAATGATATTACAACATGTTTATTTTGCTTGAATGTTGTATTTTAGATGCATCGAAAATTATACATACGATAAACTATAGGCACATTTTGATGATAGTAATGGAAACTTAAACATGCAATTACTTTGTTATCCTCATTGACTGATACTTTATTAAAAGTACATTGCTCTCATTTTTGAAATATCTTTCTGTTGATGTGTAACATTAGAAGCTGTGCACTTGGATTGTCACAGTAAAATTGCATTATATGCATAGACTTGAGACGTTCTTATTTTTCCCTCAATTTTTGGCTAACCAAGGCAACTTCAAAATGCAATAACTTTCAGACCGCTTATGATAAATGCTTCATTTAAAGTGCATTGATCTCCTGATTGAAATATCTTTCTTTTGATGTATGATTTGATAGACTTTTCACTTGGATTGTCACAGTAAAATTGCCTTAAGTGCATAGACTTCAGACGTTCTTTTTTTTTGCCTCACCTTTTTGATATACATGGCAACTTCAAAATGCAATAACTTTTATACCCTTTATGATAGAGGCTTCAATTAAAGTGCATTGATTTGCATTTGGAAAGACCTTTCCAACGATATATAGTAATGTATATAAATCTTAAATTCAAAAAATGGCCTGTCTTTGTTAATGTGAACCATTCTGACCAGAAACACGATTTACGAAATCGCAACGACTGATCAGAAAGTTTGATTTTATTCGATTCAAAGTCTCAAAATATATTATTTATCCAACTGACACATTCATCATTCAGAATTCGTCCATGCATGATTTATTAAACTAATAGTAATGTATTTTACTAAAAATAAAAGCAAACACGACATAACGTTGTCACAACAAAACTGCGAGTCCAGCGAAAACTGGTTTGTTTCGTCACTGTTTTTCTGTGTGTAAATTACGTCATTCGTTAGAATTGCGTCACGTATTGCGTAATTAGTTGAATGTTAAATAAAAGTACGGAAAGTTTGTTTGGTGTTTTTGTTAACATTTTGTGTAATAAAGAAAGTAACATGATTCTTTTCTTGTGACAGGATAATATGAGACGCAGTCTAGGGAAAACCGGACTTAATGCATGTGCGTAAAGTGTCGTCCCGGATTAGCCTGTGCAGTCCGCACAGGCTAATCCAGGACGGCACTTTCCGCTTTTATGGTATTTTCTGTTTCAAGGAAGTCTCTTCTAAACATAAATACACTGTAGGCGGAAAGTGCCGTCCCGGATTAGCCTGTGCGGACTCGAAAGTAGGCCGTATATCAAATTAATAGTCACTTCTGTTAAAAAGGATTATGTTTTAAATGTGAGGATTTTTTTTAAACACGAAGTGCATATTAATGTATCGTGACACCGAATGACTTGAAATTGTAATGTTAATTTAGTTTGCCTCTTTCAATTGTTTTGCAGTTGGAAATATACTATGTCTTTTAATATTCTTTGCAGTTGATTTTGTAGACACCAAGATCTGGTTCTACCCAGGAAACTGACTCGATAGTGTCTCAATAAGCCTGAGGCTTTCGTTGCAATCGAGCTTAAATAAATAAGCTTAAACTAAGTATATATTGGTAGTTCAGTGTTGGATCTAATAAGAATCAGTATTTTTATCAACAGTGGTGTTTTAAGTAATACTTCTAATATATAGTGCAATTCCAAGTAAAATGTGGCAATTTAGGCTTACATTAGTAAAGTTCTAAGTAAATTTCGGCATTTCTACAGCAGTGAAGTTCCAAGTAAGGTTCGGAATTTCTTATTTCTGAGAAGTTTCAAGCATACTTCGACATTTCCAATTTCAGTGACGTTTAAGTATAATTTGGCATTTCTAACAATAGTGAAGTTCCAAGTAAAATTCGGCATTTCTTACAATAGTGAAGTTCGAAGTAAAATTGGGCATTTCTTACAATATGGAAGTTCCGAGTAAAATTTGGCATTTCTTACAATCGTGAAGTTCCAAGTAATATTCGGCATTTCTTACAAGTGTGAAGTTCCAAGTAATATTCGGCATTTCTTACAAGTGTGAAGTTCCAAGTAATATTCGGCATTTCTTACAATCGTGAAGTTCCAAGTAATATTCGGCATTTCTTACAATTGTGAAGTTCCAAGTAATATTCGGCATTTCTTACAAGTGTGAAGTTCCAAGTGATATTCGGCATTTCTTACAATCGTGAAGTTCCAAGTGATATTCGGCATTTCTTACAAGTGTGAAGTTCCAAGTGATATTCGGCATTTCTTACAAGTGTGAAGTTCCAAGTATTATTCGGCATTTCTTACAAGTTTGAAGTTCCAAGTGATATTCGGCATTTCTTACAATACTTAAGCCAGAAGTTTATTCCAACCATAACGTTGACGTGGAGCAATGTGTTGACATCCACATAAACTACAAGCGACTGTCATAAATACAAAACAACACGGTGTTTATTGTTTGAAGTTTTTATTCATTTCTGTTTTTTTTTTCAATGGGCAAATGCGTACCCACCATTGGATGGCGAATACACATTATATACCGCTTTTATAAGATTATATTCATAAAGTTATATAGCACAAACAAGATAAACATAATATTATTTAACACATAGAACGAAACATCAGTTGCAAAAATAAAACATTAAATATCTTCCAAACAAGATATTTTAATAAACGATTTGCAAACAAATTCATTTCAACCATGATGCGAAACTGAGGTGAAGTTTTAACAAAAAAACAAAAAACAAACATTATATTTTTTTACTTACAAATGTAAGGAATAACATTTATTTATATAGCTCTGTCTTAACAGAGATACGATATTTCTACCGACTTGGTCGTTTGGAAAGTGTATATATCAAAGTATACATTATTTTGTTAATAAATATCTATCAATTCAAAAAGCATTAAAAAATGTGTTACGTCTAGCACTGCATCTAAATAATCCAAATGTGGTTGTATATGTCTAGATACGCGGTGAAATAGTTTGGCAACTTTAGCCTTCTTGTTCTACGTACGCAAACGTACAGATGCTTTTAAAATCAAAATTGTCAATTTGATATAATACAACATCAATTATCATGAACCTTGCAATACTTATTAGATCCATAGAACGTGGGTTATTATTCAATATTCGACGTAACATTCATGCATAGGTTAAATATCACTTTACATAATAAAATGTGTACGTGTATAATAAAATAATGATTCACAGTTGCTCATAAATGACATTCAAAGAGTAACAGCAATAATAACAAAAATAATAACAATATAAGCTGAACGGCCTTTAGAAGGAAGCGTTTCACACTTCCGATTTAGCTGTTATATGACATAATTTTCTACAAAATGATACCGTATAAACGAAGCGTTTTCGTCATGGTTTAAAGATAACTGCCATAAGAGAAACCAGTACAAGAAACACAATATCGTAATGCAACATGGTTTAAAGATAACTGCCATACTCTCTAAACCAGTACAAGAAACACAATATAAAATGATACCGTATAAACAAAGCGTTTTCGTCATGGTTTAAAGATAACTGCCATAAGAGAAACCAGTACAAGAAACACAATATCGTCATGCTCGTTTACATATATTAGTTTGCTTCTGAAAATGAGAATTTACTTCAAATATGTTACAAAAACGATACCAATATTTGTTAAATATCAATTATTGTTTTTATTGTGAGCAAAGATTCTCTTTCGAAAATACTTCAGCGTGGTTCAATCACGGTTTTGGGGGGAAATTATAGCATTTTGGGGGGGAAATTATAGCATTGATTTAAAACAAAAACTTCTGTTTACAAAGCTGTACCTTTTGCGTTGCGCTTATCTGACAAGTTTAAACTAATATATCAAATACTAGTACTAGAATATAGCCTTCTATTTACTTACTGCCATAAGAGTACAAAATCTTCTGATTCTGAAATTGGAAATCGTACATTTTACAATATCAACTTGAGGATAAAGAGGGTAATCTTAGGCTAAGTGGAAAAATATGCTATCTCTTTGTATTTTCTACGCCGGTTATCATAGTTCATCCACCGTTATAAAGTTGACCTACATGTCATACAACAATCTCCCTTACGGCCTTTTAACATTGATTTTATCTGATAACGAAACAGCACCAGTGTTTGTGGGGAATTTAAGTGCGAACAAAGCGCGGAAATCCAATTAAAATGTTTGCATAAACTGACGGGGCATAACTCAAGTACTATACAAGCAATTATGCCGAAAACCAAACTTACCCTTCCTTTTATGTCAACTAACACTTCACTAAAGTTCCGTAAACATTGCTAACAAACTTCTCAATTTATTGTCTGCAAAAACTAAAGGGGCCGACGCCGCAAAAGTAATCCCTATATGCCGCCTTTCCAGGCGACACAAACACTTTAACTTATACCAAAACTAATACATGTATTAGATTTCAACATTGTATGTGTAACATTTCCGCATAAGTATGTAATATGTTATTGTATCGTTTTACTAAATAGATCTACTATTAACAACTGGTGGAATTTGAAACCAGAAAAAGGGTTCCCTATTTTACCATCATTATTTTAATACCATATTCTAAAGTATAAGGCAAATCATAATTCAGCAGAGTAAAACAGAACTTTATCTGTGCCACAAATCAGCAGCACTTTCATGACCCAGGTGCGGTGTTCCAGAAACATCTTAAGTCAAATCTTATCCTTAGCCTTAAAATGGTCATTTTTCATAAGCGTCTTATATCATCGTAAAAGTCATGTGTACATGAAATTCTGCTTATTGTTCACTTATTATTAACTACTATTTACTTAACTGTAATTGGATTCACTCATTCGCACGTAGTTTAAAAAAAAAAACCTTACAAAAATCGGAACTTACGTGAAAATAGTTTAAGGTAAACTTCAGATGTTTCTGGAATATGGCCCCTGTAGTATTTGCAAATAAATATTTTCAGTACTTCATATGTGTCCCTTCAACATGTGAATCATCAGAAAAAAACCATTACGAACCACATGACATAGATAAGACTGGGTTACTTACATGTAAAATGAATGTATCCATGTCGGGTAATTAAGTTACTACTACGTGGTAAAATCAATACCTCGACTAAGTCAAAAGAAATGCCGATTACGCAGCAAAAATGTTGATGTAACTTGACAGTCATAATGAAGTCCTAATGAAGTCTACATTACGTAACCAATATCAGTTAAGCATGTCAGGATGTCAGTTGATTTCTTACTACATATAAAACAATGCAGGTACTCCCGTTTCAAACAAAGATATCATGCTAATTGGTAAGCCATTTTTAAAACAATAGGACCAGCAGTGTTATGGAGGTAAACTGGTAAGGTTAATGTGCTTGGTTAGACAAGCACATTTCATTATAATGCAACACGAATGAAAGGCAGTGATAAAAGGCACAAAATAAGATACAATAAAACACTACCATTATCAAATTTAGTTGTCATTTACATGTAAATTGTTCGGCTTAAAATGCATGATTTGCTAAAATCCTTGTACAATCTTGTTCGTCTGTCGGACAAAGTTCTTCCTGGTTTAAAAACTGGCACTTATATGACAACAAAAATTTGAGAGTAAAAACTGAGGGATGAATTACGAACTTCAACAAAAATATGAGAGATACCGATGAATACATTAACAGATTTATGGCTTCACCACTTTCCATATACGATTTGTCCCCCATTTTAGCTATTTGGTTTCATGGTATCTATTATGCTATGAAAACATGTAAATCCAATTCATGAGGTAATTAAAGTAGGTTGCATATTAACCAAATAGGCCTAACACTATTTAAGGTTATTAACAATAACATTGAAATATGAAAGATGTGGGTACAGAATAATCAAATCACATTCATTTCCCAGCGTTCTGGTATGTGGAATTTGTGTTTATATAAAACCTGCACATGGTAGGAAAATTGTAAGAAAACGGCGTTTCGCGTTTGGAACGCTTGCAAAACGGAATTTTACAAACCCCTGAAGATATATAAATAATTTACTAACATGAAATATGACAACAATGCTTGTGTCGTGAATGATAATTCGATCTCATTAAAATCAATTTCTAACGTTCTCTCAACTAATAGGTTGATATTACAGCGCCAAGGGCCCTTTTTCACCAACCTGTCCTTATATTACAGCGCCAAGGGCCCTTACTCACACAACCTGTCCTTATATTACAGCGCCAAGGGCCCTTACTCACCAACCTGTCCTTATATTACAGCGCCAAGGGCCCTTACTCACACAACCTGTCCTTATATTACAGCGCCAAGGGCCCTTACTCACCAACCTGTCCTTATATTACAGCGCCGAGGGCCCTTTCTCACCAACCTGTCCTTATATTACAGCGCCAAGGGCCCTTTCTCACCAACCTGTCCTTATATTACAGCGCCAAGGGCCCTTACTCACCAACCTGTCCTTAGACTGAATATTAAAACTAAAGAATATTCTTGAAATTGTTATGCTGTAAGACCGCTGTTAATATGACCATTGCTTGGCGTTTGCCCACTCCAATTACAGCAGTCTTTACTCTACTTCTAACGATTTTTAATGACATAAGCAACATTGGTACCAAGCATATTTTGCAAACGCAGAAGTACATTTTTTGAGTCTAAGTCTGTTCTTTATTCTTAACTCTAAGGATCGTTTGGTGAATAAGGGCGTTTTAGATGATTTAAATGAGATTAATGGTGACTGAATCACATTACTGGGGTATCACGTGACGCTACCGTCGTCCCCCGGAGCACACGAAGGGTAAAAGGCACCTTATTGGCGATGACGTCATATCCTCTGAACTCTGCTTACTGTTCACGTCACATCCGGTCATATCCGCGCCTGCGCGCTTAAGTGTCCGTACGGCGAGAGTATTGTGTGGCAAGGAAGCGTAGAGCACCGGTGTTTTGCCTTCGCGGTCCCGCACGTTTAAATTAGCTCCGTTTGAGATTAAAATGTCTATAATACTGACGTCACCGCGGTGGGCGGCCAAGTGGAGCGCCGAGCATCCGCCGGGCACCCCGTCCGGGCACCCCATAGTCAAATTCACGTCAACGCCCGCTTTGAGACAGAGTTTCACCATTTTGCGCGCGCCGCGAAGGACGAACGCATGGAACGGCGTCCAGCCGTCGACTTCCTGCATGAACACGTCACACGCGTACTTCCGGTTCTGCTTCACCAGCTGCTTCCCGGCGTCGTTCAGGCTGTCTTCGTCCCGGCGCAAAAGCGCGAGCAGCGTGCAAGCGTCCGAGTGCAGGTCATTCTTGTTCATTGAGGTGCATTTAACCATCGGCCCGATGACGTCAGCGGATGATCGGAGGTAGGGTATAAATCTGGAACGAGAGGATACCAAACATTAAGAGACGTCTTTTTTTATTGTTCCCTTTATTTTATTACATTTCTAATTGCATACTACAATGAATACAACGCAGCAGTAGATTAGAAAACCCCACGTAGCAGAGGTTTTAATATACATTTATTTTTTGTTGTACATGTATTACAGTAAATGTTTGTGATAACTGTGAGAGGGTCTTAGTTTAAACTTATTTATTTTAGCTCTATTGTGTCGAAAGCCCCAGGCTTAATACTACACTTTCGAGTCCGTTTCCTGGGAAGAAATAGTAATTGGTGTCTTTTGTGAAAGATCCTTCAAACGCTTCCCGAGTAGGTATCGAACTCACGACCTTCCGATCGCAAGGCGGACACCATATCCATTACACCCCTAATACCTGTATTATTCCGCTCAAAGTAGTGGGCATAAATAAATATAACATGAAAGGAGCAGCGATTTTTTTCTTAACATGAAAGTGCACAAATTAATCACAACATACGTTTATAAACTTATAATGTAAACGTTTGTTAATGGTGAAATAAATGTGTTGGAAAAATATTTTACGTGTTTCGATTATAATCACCCCTTGTTCTATATCGTCTGCTTACAACAGACACGAGATTGCATCGATACAATCACAATATTTATTCGTCTAGACCCTTAGGTACATCGTATATTGATATAACAATGTTATAAAACAAATACGGATAGTTTTAATCAATAGAATCCTTAACACAAGATGCCAACAGCCAAACACACTAGCGCCCAGTCTGAAATATAAATGAGGCGTGTAGTGTGAAAACCGGGCTTAATGCATGTGCGTTAGTGTCGTCCAGGATTAGCCTATCCGCACAGGCTAATCCAGGACGACACTTTCCGCTTGTATGGCATTTTCTCTTTCAAGGATGTCTCTTTTAAACATAAATCCACTGGAGGCGGAGAGTGTCGTCCTGGATTAGCCTGTGGGGACTAATCCACAGGCTAATCCAGGACGACACTTCATGGGCAAACATGGAAATTAATCGAGAACCGTCTAAATATCGATGATAATTAAAGATAATGAAATTTCAGCTGCTGCATCATCATCTAACACGTTAAGTGGACCTGTTCACAGATTTGCATATTGACCATTTTTCATGTTGTTGTTTTTTTTCATAGATCCCAAAAAGAAAAATATACTATACATTAACTAGCGAAATAACACTATTGACACTATTGACAAAGAAATATATTGGAAAAGTGTATTGTCATTTATGAAAATTCATCAACTGAATGGATAAACTTATAAAACAATTTTGTAAAAAATCCTGTTTCTAGTTTAATCGTACTAAATTACATTTCCTTGGGACAGTTTTCAGTTACTGTCTTGAGCAAGATCAAAATGGCAAGCACGTTATACAAGGAGCTAAGTAGGAGAAAAGTAACATTATATATGATGCATTCAACATTTGACAAAAACGACTGCATCAGTCTAGAAAATACGGAACATGGACACAACAGGAACATTCCAGTATTATTCCTTGAGCGTTTGCAATTACGACCTCTGCCAATACAAACACTAAATGCCAGCTCAGCAGGAGTCTAATTGTTGGTTTATTGATCAAGAATCGGGCTTATCAATAAATCATTTGGGAAATCGTCTACACTGCCAAGTGAAGTTGCTCAATATACCGCAGAAACATAAATAGTTTCCAGCAAAAAGTGCATTTTATCAGATGTGCAACTGGTTAATTTGTGGGGCAATATTCTTATACATGTATACTGTTCTAGGCATTAAAGTGACATTAACGCCGCAGTCCAATATAATTTAATACGTCTTAAATTGGCATTAGTTCTAATAAACGTTAATGACATTTATTCGACTGAAAACTGTTTCTTATTTACGAAAGGTATTTTATCATGTCTATGTTCGAAAACGCTTGGTACGAACGGAATATACACTAATGTACATGCCGATTTACTCCAGAGGCATCACCAGCTATCGCATACAGAAAGTTATACGATAAAACGTTACCAAAACGTTAATATTTTACCCAATTCAATGCGGTTTTTTGCATTTTGATCGGTATGAGGTCCATTAGAAACTCCATTTCTGCAGTTTTATTTGTATTAACATATTTCTGGACTGCTGCTTTAAGTCAAACAATATAATTACAACCATATGGATACATATATAGATGTAGCTATGTTTAGTGATACCAGCTACGCGTAGATAGTAAAGATACCAAAATAGCTACTAAAATGACTAACCTTAATTTTATGACATTTTTTTTACATGTTCTACAATAATGTTTCCAAAAGACAAATAGTCATGCTCTATTGAAAAATGCCGTGTTGTTGTTGTTGTTGCTGATAATGATTTGTTGTGTTGTTTGTTTTCTTTGTCTGTTGTTGTTGTTGTTGTTGTTGTTTATATGATTTGTTATGGTGTTTGTTTTCTTTGTCTGTTGTTGTTGTTGTTGTTTAAATGCCAATTACAGTTGTATGATTTTCAATTAAATATACGTTATAACTAACTGCGTGCTGTCTGTACGTGTAAAATGTATACTTTGAAAGACATTCTACGAAACAGATGCACATCGTGATGTTGACAGTTTAAATGTGTCTTTTCCGAGATTTTATTTGAATAAATGAGTCATTCCAGAGTTTAAAGGCATTTTCCACAAGAGACCACCGTCGACGTTTCAATGTAAAGGATACTCATCTCATAAAATGATTTCAAAGATGAATAGTATAATAGATTGTTTTGCTTTTGTATGTTCTGTGTCTTTTAAACAGATTTACAATTGTAAATGCAAAACAAGTTTTAATCCAGACAGCACCATATTTTCTTTAAAAAATCTCTTAATTGATCACACACAAATCCATGAAACGTTTTTATACAATAAATTCAAGTATATCCGTTGTTTTAACATTGTACGTTTTTAAATCTGAAAACTATTCCTTTCAACTTGCACGGGCGCATGTGTACAAGGAAACCTGGTTTTAAAATACCACAAGAATTAAGGAAGCCTCTTTCCGCAAGTTAAAATTCATAAATCTAGACCTAAAAGAATAATGTATGTACATATATTGTTGAAACTTCCTTTTAAGTCATGACCACAGGTAAAAATATGACATTACTTGAAACTAACTTCGTTACTTCTTTTTGATATCAGTGATATACACGTGTATATTTTAACAGTACGTCCATAAATCGTACTTCTATAGGCAATATTTTACCAGAGTTTATTAGAGTTTTGACCACAGCGCTATTGACGAGTCCCTATGCACATATAAAATGTCTATAATACGTGTACTAATATTTGATTGGTAATGACTGAGTCTACTTAGTAAGAAATCATATCTTATGTTAAATGAGGCGCAATGTTTTGTTTCAATGGCTTTGAAATCTGTTAAATGTTTCAAACGATTTGATAGCACTGCAATTATGTGTTTTTCTTTATTTCTTCATTATTTAATTTCTGTATGTCTTCTTTTTCCAGTTTAATTAACCTATATTTCTATCCCACCTGTGAGTTTTCTTTATTTAACTTGTTATTCTTTATTCCATGTTATCGTAACCTATAATATCTTTCACACATACCGCTTGTCTTTATTTTATGTTTTCTTCTTTCTTCCAGTTTCCTTAACAAATATTTTCACCACAACCAATAAAGGTATCCGTAGACCCGTGTTCATATCTGTAAATGTACAAGACCGTAGTTTGACTCTGCATAATTAATTCGACTTCTTATGCAGGATACCGTATCCGATGTATTAAATTTCGATGAAAACATAATTACTTGTAAAAGAAGTATGAAGGATGTTGAGAGTTGAAAAAAAGTAATAAGGACTGAAAATATGTACACGAAGTTTTGTATTTTTCGGTCACCAATACAAAATTAGCGCGATAAACAGTACTGTGTAAAAATATGTGACCGCGTCAAGCCGTGTGTGCTGAAAGGCGTGCGTACTTGTGAGTTAAAATTCGTGGGTGAGTTCGTGCTAAAGTGCGTGTGTACTTGTAAGTTAAAACTCGTGCATGAGTGCTGAAGCGCGTGCGTACTTAAGAGTTAAAGTTCGTGAGTGCGTGCTAAAATGCGTGCGTATTTGTTATAATGTGAGTGCGTGAAAGAATGTTTAAGTGCGTGCATGCTTGTTTGTTAAACAACATGCGCACGTGTGTCCGTGCGTGTGATTTTTTTTCTATTACAAACATATGGGCAAATGCCACTCAACTATATATTAAATGCCTAGCGCATGAATGTTTTTAAAATAATTAACACAACATATCTCGTAAAAACAAATACACAAACAAGTTACAAGCATAATTACCATGTGTACGGCTAACATATGCCCAAATGTTAATCCATTTCCAGATGTAAAAACTAAACTTCTTAAAACACAATATAACCTGAAATCATGCAGAAATCCCATTTCCACCAGAAAATTATTCAAAAGCAATTAATAGTAATAGGTTCCATCGAAAAATCATACCTAAAACACCGCCAATCGTACCTCAAATAAGAAACAGTAACAATCCTTACTAAATTACGGCACAAGTGTACACAGTATCTTCTCTGCCGGAACAAAACTCAATGCTGGTGTATCCAATAATAATGAGATTAATTTTCTCTTGGAATAAATATAATACCTTTTCTGTAATATCAGTCATAACGCCTGTGGGGATCAATTACGTCTCTCAGAACTCGATTTCTTATCCAAACACACGTTAACAACTACTTGAAATTTCCTGAAGATACTTAGAATTTCTAGTCCAATTTGTCAGGGACTGGCTTCCGTGTAAATCAACAAACGCTTACAGCGGCGCTTGAGGTATTGTAATACGTGTATCATCAATATATGTATGAATTATTGATGTCGCCCCACTAACGTTGATTAGTATCGCTAGTACTACTGGAAAAGTTATATAAATCGAAGGACTGGAAGGACTCCAGAAACAACGACATCATTTATGAACAACGGTAAAAAGAGAAACGACTGAAAACCAACAAGAGCTATAGTATCACTAAAATTGATGGAATTGACGTTGAAAATCAAAGAACTTGGGTGACTGAGGCGGCAACAAGAACAATAAACAACTGCAAAAACAACAACGACAACAGAAGCATTTTTTTTTTCTTTGTGTGTCAATACGAATTCTGGGGTTTTTTTTAGACTTAAGAATAAAGAACAGTGTTAGACTTAAGAAAAAATACTTAAATTTGTTTTCAAATATGCTGAACAGCAATGTTGCGTATTTCATAACAAACAGATAAACATAAAGTAAATACAAAGTAAGATTCAAATATACAGTGCTTTTCGTACAGATCAGTTTCAAGAATAGTCTTTATTCTACGTCTAAGAATAAGTTGGTGAATACGGTTTATGTGCTGTTAATAAGGTTCTCTCCCGCTGATCCAGCTGAAGTCTCACCAAACTCCTCGCAGCGGTTACCTCCCCTATCGGTTAAGGGAAACCACTGCCATCACAAGTAAAATCCTAACAGATCTGGAAGGATTACGTGTCTGTAACTTTTACTAATTTAATGCAACTCAGCACAATTTTCTACATAATTGGACTTGTTATACATCGTTTGCAGTCAATAACGAAAACTGAAAAAGAAAAAACTAATTAACACCATAAATAAAATAGAGAAGATTTAAATCGATCATCATCGCGTGGTTTGTTATGACGACAGGGATTTGATTAGAGCTATGCTCGGAACCAGTCAAATCTCTGCGCGGAGGTTGGAGCCTCGCGTTGTTGATACCGGTATGTAGGGAAAGATCCAGAGCAAAATAGCAGGGTGCTGCACTATGCTCCTTTTTGGTTCCTCCCTGCTGCCCCTCTGGGCTGGACAATAGAGAAATGTTGAATATCTTTTCAATTTCAATACATTTTGCAAATATTCCAGGAGAAATGAATAGACTATGTTTAAAAGCCTTAATTAGAGGCATTTAAGTCACAAAATCCTTGGATTTACCAATTTATTAGAAAATGTCATCAAATTGGTCTAGCTCCCCCCCCCCCCCACCCCCTGCTCCTTTTGAGTAGCACCCTGAACCTTATTTAGTCCTAGATCTGTCCCTATAATATGTGTATTGCAAGCTCTGTAAATCAATGGCTATACTTAGTAAGATATATCGATTTTCTATTTCTTTTTTTTTAAATTCCAAAACGTATGAAATTTGAAAATACAGGAACAGTATCGATGGTGGAAAAGATTACGATGACAATAACGATGATGATGATGATTATGAGGAGGAGGATGAGCAGGAGGTGGAGGAGGAGAAGGAAAATGAGGAGGAGGAGAGGCGGGGGATGAGGGGGAGAGGGATGGAGGAGGAGGAGGAAGAGGAGGAGTGGAGGAGGAGGAGGTGGAGAAAGAGGTGGAGGAGGAGTAGGAGTAGGAAGTGGAGAAGGTGGAGGAGGAGGAGGGTAGGTGGCGGATCAGGCTGACAAATATGCCGCTAAATAACGAAAATGCGAACATTCTTTGATTATATCATCAAATACTACACTTCACAATGCTCCACCCATCTTCTCGCGCATAACGTTCGCGCGTGCGTCACTTATGTTACAATGACGTCAGACAGTAAAATAATAACATTATCACCACAGCTTCATTGATGAAAGATTTATTACATACTAAAATTGTATTGATATAACTCTACGAAAATTGAACACGAGTTTCTAAACTTTTTCCTCCCATGATTTATTCCACAATAAACAACAGGATATTTGTGTTCTTGGTCTATAGAAACAAACGACACGTGCAATGTAATTATGTTATAATCATCCAATAAAACTTGGTTAAGTCTTAGTAATCAGCCTTTAAAACAGCGCATTGTTCCGAGTTGTACGGAGCGAGCTTAATTATTCAAGACAAGTCCGTTTTAAATTCCATAGTCTAATATTTCGCAACAACGTACATGTATTTCGATATTTTACTCGTAATACAATTATCGCTTACATATTCAAATATTCAAAGCAAAGTAGCCGAAGATTTTCTGCTCGATGGAGGAGTGAAGCCAATTCTGATGATCTTTTTGTCCAGCTAGAATTAGAGTAGTAAATTTATGAAACAGTCGTAAGACGAGCTCAGGCAAATATTGTAGAAATTTCGATATCGTGGACAGATAATTATATAATGTAAAACGCGTTTTTATAAAACGGAAAAGTATGTTCGACATGAGCCCCGCTGAAAGAAATAGTAATAAAATGAATGAGAAGGGGTTAAAGTCCAGCGGTAAGGTCAAAAATTAGCACAACGCGATTATGCAATGGCTACTGAAATAGCAATATAATCTCTATTGCAATAACAGCCCATTGACGGCGGTTTGCCTCGTCCATTGAAGGCGGATTGATTCTTAGATAATTGTTTATTTACACCCGTTTGATACAGACTAATAAATGCTACAATAACTTAATCTTGTTAAATATTACATGAATGAAACTTCTGAATAGAATACGCAAACATTACACTACAGAAAATACAATTATAATTTACAACATAACATTATTTATAGTATAATG
The DNA here is from genome assembly GCA_027627225.1 of Congeria kusceri. NCBI lineage: Eukaryota > Metazoa > Mollusca > Bivalvia > Myida > Dreissenidae > Congeria > Congeria kusceri. Next base: position 30,442,619 of record CM051039.1, on the reverse strand, counting down.
TAATAAATTATAATACTGAATCGCCGTGATTTCAAACGCATAGTACACACACAAACATAGTAAAGTTTGTTTGCAACCGGGCGAGAAAAGTGTGTCACCAACTCGAACCATTGACCATTGACTCCAATGTTTATGTCTACAAATCTCAAGTTTTAATGCCTATATGACTGTACTGAAGCCCATTACCTCAAACTCTAAACACGCTCCATTTCTAATTGCCTATATCTGCAATTCGAAGTCTATTTTTTCTACATATAATTTAACAGTATGTAATCTTCGACTACCAAAATCGAAGACGTCCGATGTTTATACATATACAAAATCACTGACTGCAAAATAGAAACCCGTCACAATCTATTTATTTCTATACATGTAGTTCCAATAACCGATCGTCTCACTGTACACCGCCCCACATGTTAACCTATACCAGAAGACGTCACGATTTGAACAAATAAACATATTTAACAGAACATTGATTGGTATCGATAAAAAAACAAAACATGTACTCAGATAGGGTTACAATCCACTAAATTATATCTCTGTTAACAGACAAAGAGTTGTATAAAATAGTTGTGTTAAATAATTCTCTTAACTGTACATAATATGTCACGATTTTATATTCCACTATAAACATCCGATTCACATAGTTTGTATGAAACATTTGGACATACATGTAGAAGATACAAAAGAACAGCATAAGAATTTAATGAAGGAATAATAATGCATGTGTATAGCTGACAGACAGATTATCATTAAACAAACACATTTAGAATGTGTTTGTTGTTCTGAAATCATGAAATTCTTTTTGCTTCCATTTAACTATTCAAACTAACATTCGCTCGTTCGTTCGTTCGTTCCTTCTTTCATATTACTTAATTAATATCGTTAACTAAACAGTTTCAAACAGTTCTGAAAGCAACGTTTCTTTCTATGCGATTTATATATAAAAATATTTTACCTTAGGCGCATCTATATTTAATATTATTTCTTTAATATTATCCAAAAACTAAATCTATTATATCACGCTGTTGAAAATGTTTGTGTAATTTAAATGTGCAGCACAATGAAATCATGTTTGTTCCTGGTCGCACCTATAACTCAAATTTCGCAATTCTTGGAAAATAATCATTATTCCTATCATCCATGATTGCACAATTGCAAAAGGGAGAGAAACAGAGAGTAAATATTTGATCATCCTTATGACATTTTGTAATTGCCTTAGAAATGATATCCGTTTCATTGAGATTTTTTTTCATCGAAGGAGCGTAGATCTACGTGTAAACAGCTTGTTTATAGCACGTTTTCATTCATGTAGCATTTAACGCAATCGTTAATGCGTCAGCGTCTAAATACCACATTTTTTATACGCATGGTTGCTCACGACTTGTTCACAGATTTTCGTTTTTTTTTAAGTATGCCATTAAATGTATTAACTTGACAGATTTAAGCATCGGAACTTTTTTAGTTAAAGTATAAAATGTATTTAGAAAAAAAAAAGGTCCCATCGGGGTACGAACCCGGGACCAGAGTATTAAAAGGCTATCGCCTTAACCACTCGGCCATTCCGACCTAAGTATTTTACTCTGATTCATTTACTTAATGTAAGTGTTCCACGTGATGTCAACAGTTTCAACTAAAAACACAGAAACACACCAAATTATTCCATCGTTTAGCCTTACAAACGCTTTATAATTTTATCAATTTCAACTGATGATTACTCATAAACGAAATGGTTTTTACAGTACATTTCTTGTTCCGTAGTGAATCGGTAAAAAAAAAGTTAAAAAAATAGTCAATTCGCCATTCTGTGAACAGGTCCCTGTAAGTAGTGTGCGGATTTCTTCATTTTTATTATTATATTATTATATATTATATTTATATTTATTATTATATTATTATACGAGTGATACCATCATCATTAGTAGTATTATCATCATCGCGATAATCGAATGATTGACTGATTAACTGACTGACGAAAAGATTGACTGTTTGATAGACTGATTTACTTAAGAGAACAAAAAATATCTTAACATTGCGTTGAAGTTGTACTAAATTATTACACATTATTTCAACGAAGTATACTATAAAAGCGTATAAATTTCTTGCAATTACTATCCTTCAGCAAGCGGCAAATAAAGTACTCGTTTTCGACATAGAAAAGTACAATTAAACTCCTAACTTTTTAAGCAAACAACATAAGTATTAATATTTACCTTAATTTAGCTTTCACTTTTTTCATCAATGCACAAAAGTCGCCTTCTTTCATGTTTAAATCCACTACGAGATATAAAGCAACACCTCCTCTACCCGCAGTTTTACTCGATATCCTATCGCGTGAGCTGTGACGTCACGAGTTTATAGACTACTCTTTGCGTCGCTAGTTCTTTTCCCGCATTACAAAATCGCGCCGCAGTCGATAGAAATATTTCTCAATGGATCTGGTGTAAATAGAAACCAATTGCCACAGACCAAAACATTAGCCTTCGATCATATGACTGCTGCGATGCGATAGATTTTAACATTTACTTCTAACAGGACATGCGCGCGGCTATATATCAAATAAAGGGAATGGCCTTGATATGTATGGAAAGATGCTATCAAGTGCCCTTGATATAGAAACAAACGCGCACGTAATGTATATACATATGAAACTGTGCTATCATTAAGGAACACTGTCTGATTAAAGTGGCACTGCGTACGGTTGTCAGAACGTGCAGATGGGTTGTTGCTTAGAAAGCTTGTGATAAAATATTAATTTTATTAAAACTGTACTGACAGACTAAACGATGTATGGGTATTTGGAGGGAGGTCCGCATGGAGGGAGGGAGGGAGGGAGGTACGGACGGACGGACGGAAGGAGGGAGGGACGGAAGGAGGGAGGGTGGGAGGTACGGACGGACGGACGGAGGGAGGGAGGGAAGGACGGAAGGAGGGACGGACGGAGGGACGGACGGACGGACGAACGCCCAGGTAGTTTAATTCCTACGACCAGAACTCCAAATCGCTGTTTATTGGCCGATAAAAAAAAGAAAAATCAAAAATTATTTCTTAATCAACACATGTCACAGAATTTGTTCTGTAAACATCTACGCTAGTGATATACAATAAGATTTCGAAACTTTGGGATACTATGTCAATGCTATTAAGGCACAATACACTAAACTATGATTATACAGAATAAGTTCTTTACAAAAATACCTGCGCTAGTATTTGAACCTCTGACGGCGATAGTAAAAAATAAGGTTACGCCATTGTTGGATTGTATATGATTGGGATTAAGCCTAGTACTGTAGCACACTATTTTTTGTACTGGATATTCTTCGATTAACGCATGTGCTAATTTTTGAACTTCTGACGGAGACACAGATTTGTAAAAAAGATCAAACGATCAATACAATCCGCTACAAAAGAAGATTACTTAAACGATTTTGTATCAACAAATGACTTTTTAACAACTGATTTATATAACATGGATAACAGCCGAACAAAGGTCCCATTTATATTCCACTAAATGCAATTATTTTCACTGTACTACAAAGGCAATACAAGTACGTTTATTGTAGTAATTCAATTATACCCGTAATTAAACGGGTGGGATTTAGAGGCCCGGTTGACAAATCGCATTTCCAAAATTTCCATTCCATAACTGTTCAAATCGTATACTATTGTTCGTTTGTTTGTTTGGATTGTTCGCCGTATTCAACAGTATTTCAGTCATATAACGGGTTAGTTAGCCTACTCACACTTTTCCTGAATAAGTTGGTTTACCAGTACTAAGTGCACATGGTTATGCCAGTAACTGACAACTGCCCTACTTGAATCAGAGGTAGGGGGAGAATGGCCGTAGAAATAATTTCATGACCAATCCCCACACAAGTTATGTGGCCGGGCTGGGAATCGAACCCGCGATCCTCGGATTTGTAGTCCAGCGCTCTACCAACTGAGCTAGCCGGACCGGCTTCTTGAGTGCATTGTAAAGTTAATGATTGATACTGTTTACAATCGTTTTGATCGAGTAAGCATTCGATCTGTATCCATTCCGCAAGTTTTAAAATGTGTCTACTTATTCCCAAATGTATTTTACATTTTATGTTGTTCTTCAACAGTTGCTGTTTTCATCGAATAAGAATTTCGTATGTAACCAATCCATAATTCCTCAAGTTGTCTATGATTATATCGTTACGATGTCGATAGTAAGGGTATATGCGGTGGAGGATATGATAATATGATAAAGATTATGATGATGATTATGATTATGATGTTGATGATTATGATGACGATGATAATTAACCCTAACTTATACATAACATAATTGTATTCCAATATGTCTTTTTGTGGTGATTTATTATCGAGTGCAACGGGTTCCTTTCTCTTAAAGCCAAACTTGTTAGTTGGGTACGGGCGACCCCTGGGTTGTGACGCCAGTGCAGTTCCTTTCTCTTAAAGCCAAACTTGTTAGTTGGGTACGGGCGACCCCTGGGTTGTGACGCCAGTGCAGTTCCTTTCTCTTAAAGCCAAACTTGTTAGTTGGGTACGGGCGACCCCTGGGTTGTGACGCCAGTGCATTACCACTAGACATCGGAGCCGCTACTAACAGCCGTTTCCATCGTGTCATTCATAATTACATGTATATGCAAATTAATTTGAGGCGTGTCGTGAAAAAAAAAACGGGCTTAATGCACGTGCACACTGTCGTCCCGGACTGCACAGGCCGATCCGGGACGACACTTTACGCACATGCATTAAGCCCGGAATTCCCACGCCACGCCACATTTAGTGTTTCATCCAACCATTACCCATTGCAGTTGGATATCACGTGTTGAACTGCTAACCTATTTCACACAAAAGAGCACGTGGTAAAGCTCGTGAGGTGTTTGTGAAGCTCGATGATTGGAAAATGTTGGTGGCAAAATTTGGAAAGTCTATTCAATATGTATGCCCATGTGTATATTATGTTCGTGTGTGCGAGTCAGTGTTAATCAGAGGCAAGATGTCCATTTGGTGAACTGGTACATTGACGTTGATGACCGCTACGTTAATTAGCCGCTAATTTCGGCAGTCGTTATAAAGTGATGTCTTCATTTCGCATACTAATACATGTAGGGTTGACATTTGCTGCATGTCAAGAAGATTTTACAAAGTATTAATAATGTACAGTGACGCGGTGAACTGCAAAACGATAGCTTGATAAATTAGCGCCAGACAGCTCTATCGAATAATTTAAACACGTTTAACGAATGTACATTTGTACCGTGGAGTATTATGTTTATATACCTCCTTATATATCCGAACAATGGAGTATCCGAATATACCGTGAGTATAACGTTAAATGATGTTGAACACATTTGATCGGGAGCAAAACGAGATTGTTTATTGCGACAACTATCTACATTGACACTATATTATGATCATCGAGCTATTTATTTGCATTTTCCTGGGTTCTATAATACAAAAGATTTAATGTTTTCATAATATCAAAAAGAGACCAAGCGCCATCATTATAGCTGACCATGTTGCACTCTTTTAAGAGTCTCGTCTTTTGTGGTCACCTACTAGTATCAAGTCATTTTAGTTTATAACCGCCGCCAAGGATGTTACGTTTTACTAGTTTTCGGCGTTGGTTTGCACACGTAAAGTAGTACGCATTTTTACGCACTGTAGTACTGCGTATATCATTATTTATTTAAGAGGAAAAGCAAACGGCGTCACGGTAACGCGATACACTAATCACCTTACATTAGCGTACCTGGGTCGCGATCTACGTGTTTTGTAATATCGCGTGAGGAACTGCATTGACCCAGTTTGCGAGGCGTTAATCAAAGAGCAATATCCGGCTTGTTACAGATCAGAACGGGAAAAGGTCACGAAACATGGTTCCGAGCATCAGAAGTATAAAGATTTGGCGCTGAAATTTGCCAACCAAGTGTCAAAAAATTTACATCTCTGCGTATTAATGAATACCATGCATAACAAGTTTTGTCTTTGTTGTCAGGGGCGTACCTGGCCGTGTTTTGAGTATACGCACAGTTATATAATACGTTATGCTGTGTCTCCCTAAGTGTCAGAACATATAAAGAAATGCACGTACACGTATTTACATGTATTGCTTTACATAAAATAAAGCGTCCATTCGAATTTCACTGACTGCACAATAAATTATTTCATCATCCGTTTTACGCACTTATTTTACCCTAGTTAACTAATTGTATTGGTCTACATTTTAAACAGAATAGCAAGTTTTGCAGCTCACAGAAATGTTAACCACATGCTCCGCATTGACGTATTTTTCCCTGTATATATTCATCAATCCAAGGCCAAACAACCTTTCAGTCCCCATCGTACTCCTCAGGTACGTTAAAAAAAATCTTCACATGGTCGAAACCGATCGTTCTGTGGTTACTTTCGATACAAGTATCCTGTGTGGCATACGCTGAGTTGGAAACTACGTATTCTAGTGCATTTGGCGATGTTTCTACAGTTCTGAAATATTTATATGTACTTGCACAATACATTAAAATCATGCAATCGTTTCCCCAAATCCAACAGCTCCTTTTGGGGGCTTGCAGACGTGTGTCGGGAAGAACCGTTCCCTGCGCTTATCAACAAATATTCAAGTGAACAGAGCTGCAGTTGTCACCACTGTCCTGTATGGATGCAAAGCTTGGGTTCCGTACCGAAAACAAGTGCAGCTTCTGAAACGATTCCATCAACGATGCCTCCGAGCCTGGGCATCCAGTGGCGTGACTATGTGACACACATAGAGGTCTTGGAGCCAACGTCCCCAGCATCGAGGCCATGTTTCTGACCAGACAGATCCACTGGGCTTGGCACCTATCACGTATGGAGGACACAATAATGCCCAAAGCTGTGTTCTATGCAGAACTAAGCCAGGGCAAACGTGACGGAGGCGCCCTACGAAAGCGCTTCAAGGATCAGCTGAAGCGCTAACTCAGTGCAGCTGGCATCCCAGACTGGACTGGGAAAACATGGCAAGCGACAGAAGCCAATTGAAGACTGTCACAAAGCAATGTGCTAAGATCGTTGAGGAAGCCATGAGAGAAGCTGCTGAGGCCAAGCGCAGACGGAGGAAAGCAACAACACCCATGAGTCCCACTGGCCAAGGGTTCCCTTGCCAAGCGTGTGTGCTAGAGTGTGCCGCTTGAGGAGTGGTCTACACAACCACCAGTGAACGTGCCAGAATCTTTCTACCCAATGATCCTGGACCCGAGAAACCAGCCTTCCTCATCATCACAATAAACAAATGATGTACAACTATCACTTATTTTAATCAAACGTAATACTCGATACAGATTGCAATTAAAGCCGGAAACTGCTACCTTGCAAAGAGCTTTACTGCGAGGATCTTGTTCTCCAAACAAAAAACCTCCAGCAACAAAACACCTCATCGTGACTGACATAATATAGAAGCCATTTATGAGCTGTAAACCACGCTGATTGCGTTTTGCGAATCTTTCCATGTTGTATCAATTAATGGAAATGTGAAATCGTGAACATCATTGACTTGACTTAAGCAAGTCACCATTTCCAATATTTTCCGCAAAGTTAAATGGCCATTGAAGCAATCCGTAATAAAGAAGCTATGTAGGACCATATTTTTCACAAATCACATTTTTCACACATGTGAAAAATAGGATCTCATTTTTCACAGGTGTGAAAAATAGGATCTCATTCTTCACAAATTGCAATCTCATTCTTCACATTTTCTGTTAAATTTGTGATCGAGTCCAGTTTTTGATAAGCACTCAAATCATATTCTTCACACATGAAAAAAAGTGTTCAAATTTTCAAAAAAGTGAATTTTTTAAATCATAATCCTATTTTTCACACCGTATGTGCCCCAAAAAACAAACGGTACGGTACAGTTTGCATGGCATGGTACGAGACGGTTAAGTATGGTACGGCTTGGTATGGTATGGTACGGTATGTTATGGTATGGCGTGGCATGGCATGGCATGTACGGTATGGTTTGTAATGCTATGGTATCGAAATGTACGCTACGGTACGGTACAGTACGGTACGGTGTGGTGCGGTATTGTACGGTTAGGTACGGTACGATACGGTAAGGAACGATATGGTACCGTACGATACGATACGGGAGGTGCGGTACGCTACGCTACTTTACTGTCCAAACGAACGTATATTCTAGTTCGTGCGGACATATGCATGGTTATTTGGTTTTAATAATCCAAAATAGGACGTGCCTTTGTACGTACGTTCGGATGCGTGCATTGGTTAATATCCCAATAAAAAGGTGTACGTTCGTATGAACGTACGCGAGTACATATACATTTCTATCTCCTAATTAGACCGTACAAACGTATTGACAAACGATTAAGCGCATACACACATAAGTAGCTCCTCAAAAGGGCTTAGTTTCTCATAGTAATGACAATACTGATGACGACGTTAAGTATAATAATAATAATAATGGTGATGCATACAATAATTACGATGACGATGATAATGATGACGATGGTGACGATAGTGACGATGGTGACGATGATGGTGATGATGATGATGGTGATGATAATGATAATGATGACGACGATGCTGCTGCTGCTGATGATAATGATAACTGTATAATTATGCTCCAAATAATCATTTCATCCCTTGTCGCGATACAATTTCACCATAAAATATATGAAAAATGTGATCTGTACGCATACCCACTTTTTGGCCAATCACATTTTTCACACTTATAAATGTGACAAATGAGATCCTATTCTTCACAGGCGTGTGAAAAATATTATTTGTGAAAAATATGATCCTACAAAGCTATAAGACTTCACGCATAACATAAAGCATGCAGATGAGTATGTATTTGTATATATTAATAAGGCGTATAAAAAATGGTAAAAAATGGAAAGAAGATTATTTTTTCTACATTTTATCAGTCGGCTAGTTATCTCTTCTTGCCTCCTTTACCCCCCCCCCCCCTCCCCAACGGACACTATTTGTAGTGCATTTCAAGTTTTTAGCAATTTTTTTTCAATGAGCGTAACGATTTATACGCACGTGCGTATATAAGTACGCCCAGTTACGCCCTTGGTTGTTGTTGTTTTTGTTGTTGGTGGTGGTGGTAATGGTGGTGGTTGTGGAGGCCGCGATGGCGGTGTATCTGTTTTTGTTGTTGTTGTTATACGTGTTGTTTAAATTACACATTTTTTATTTTGCGTTCTAAAAATAAACCAAACACGTGCTTTAGACAAGGCTTACAAAGTGCAATTTCCCCCTGTAATCAAAATGCTCTACAATTAAATAACAGACCTTACCTTGCAATTTCTTTTTTCAGAAAATGTCCAATCCTTTCATTAGAACCACACGAACTAATTTCTTTGACAGCAATTCATATGAAGCGTTTTCACATTTATCGATGCAAACATTTCACAAGAACTGAAAACAATGTTCTTTCTTGTTCCACAAAACAGTCCGTTTATCGTACTTAATTAGCACACATGCTGTCTTACAAAATCCTCGATACCGAGGCAATGTTTACTGTTGCTCTACTGAAAACCTGACGCGTGATGTAGCGTTATCTGGACGCACTTGAAGCAAGTCTCAACACATTTTTACGGGGCCCAGGTATTTTTAAAGGGGCCAGTGCGTCACCTCGAGTGTTAGAGAGGTAGATATGAGAAAGTGTCATACCGTTAACAGATCCCTATATGCAACATCCAAATGAAAGCGTGTACATAAGAGATATCTGATGATTAAATGGCCATACAGTTAAATGGACCATTACGTATCCTTGATAAAAAGGAATGTGAAGATTTGGGAAAAAAACATTATCATCAATTTAAAGGGGCATTACACGTAACATCGCAATGACAGCGTACAAATACAAAGGACATGTCACGAGTTAATGGTCACAAGTTATAACCCTTTATAACTTATGACCGTTAACTCGTCACATATCCTTACGTTACTTTGCAAAACGGAAATGTGAAGATAGCTGTGAGAAATAACAAATAATCATCAGAGTTACAGGGGCATTACGCATTACATGTTACGATGTAACGTCACAATGACGGCATGCACAAATGAGAAATAAAACGGTCATTAACTTACAGGGGTCTTGTACATGTGTACGTAATATAAAGATATGAAAATACCGTAAATCAGTCATAGAACTAAAGGGGCTTTATATGTAATATCGCAATGCAATAATGAATTTTCGAGAAATAAAACGGCAGTAAAGTAAAAGGGGCTTTGCACAATAAAACGTACTGAGAGCGTGGAGATATGCGAAAAAAAAAACGGCCAAAAAGTAAGTAAAGGGACATTATACAAAAGCTTTTAATGCATTCTAGATTATGTACTTTCTTGCTTATCTTGAATGAAACGCTTGTCTTGTCTTATTTTGCTGTTATGTTGATTTATTTTCCCTGTGTTGATTGTATTTTTTTTTCTTTGTGTAATTCACTAACTCTGTAGCTAGTTGAGCTCACTCTTCCCACATGTCAAAACAAAATTCGCTGACATGGGCAAATAATCCAACCCAGTATTTAACCCGTTCTCCACTTTTATACCGACTAGGTTGCAATTTACGTTTTTCAAACACTGTGTTTGCATTGCCTAAGGAGTAAACAAAGATGTTGGTTTCCGCGTACCCGCTCCCCCCCCCCCCCGCCCCAACCCATATTTTTCCGCGCCTTTTGATCATACTTTTTTTTCTGACTATCGGTCAAAATAGCAATTGTTTTTTACCTCCCGTCATATTTTTTTTTAGATGTAAGCCGAAACCAACAATTCCTTTTTGTTGTCCTAATGGCCCTCGGAATGTAGTCCTGAATGTAATGGAACCAAGCGCGAGCCTGCGTGGCATTGTCAGAGCAAATATGACGATGTCACACGGTGTCATTCCTTTCTCTCGAGTACATCGTATTTTCAAATACACATTGTAGATTTCCACATTATAAAGTTTCAATATTTACAGCCACGACGATAGTGCGACAGCTGCAAGATATTTTGTAATAACATCGGCGCTACAACTTTATTGCGGTATTGAGAAAAAGCTCCTTACAGGATTATACATAAACTAACCTCATGTTTCGCGAAAAGTCAATCATTCATAATGTTTTACCAGAAATATGAACACCCAGAAATGTTAAACAAACCCACCTTCATGTCCATGAATTATATATATGGATTAGCCTGTGCGGACATGCATTAAGACCCTCATATATATATATATATATATATATATATATATATATATATATATATATATATATATATATATATATATATATATATATATATATATATATATATATATATATATATATATATATATATATATATATATATATATATATATATATATATATATATATATGAATATATATATATTACTTGTCAATGCAAGAACACCAATTAGACAACCAACCACATGCAGTAACCAAACCGAAGGCTTGCATTAAGGGAAGTTTGGAAGTAATTCACTCCCAGTTTTTGTCACAGGACTTCCAAGATTGCAGCCATGGAAGTCCCATCTAAGGATACGAAAGTCAAAAGAATGCTCACGACTTCCTAAATCCAACACTTGGAAGTGAAGACTTCCAAAATGTTAATCTTAGTGCAAGCCCTGATAATAATTCAAAGTTTACAATAGTTCTGAAAAAAAACTACATGGAGTAAACACCATGACTGCAGTAAAATAATAGGTATAGAATAGTGATATGAAAAGTTATGTCGCGCAATATTGTCAAAACTTGAAAGTTGAAAAACTTCCAGTTTTCAAAAGTTAATGAAAGCCTTACAAACCAAGCAATTCACCGATCAACCACATCAACCAACCAACCACAATCACAGCAAGTAGCCTAGACTGATGCAGTCGTTTCTGTCAAATATCGAATTCACTATATATAATGTTACTTTGCTCCTATTTTGCTTCTTGTACAACGTGCTTGCCATTTTGATCTTGCTCAAGACAGTTACCTGAAAACTCTCCCAAGGAAATGTAACTTGGTGAGATAAAACAAGAAAAAGGATTTGTCGACCTGTACATTTCGTACACAGTTTCAGCAGTTTGTTTTCAGTGACTAAAAGTTTCACACACAGCTTCAGCAGTTTGTTTTCAGGGACTTAAATTAGTCTACAAGTAGCCGATCCGTCACATGAAGTAACCAACCACCAAAGCAACCCAACCAACCAAAAAACCAATAATCTAACCTAACCTACCCAACCAAACATTGAGTCCACTATACAGTCAACAAACTTTGCAAACTAGTGACCTTGTTTTGACCCAACGACACGTGACCCAATTTCAGGAATCACCGTACATTAGCTGAGGAGAACATTCGACAAAGTGTCATGGTGACCTGATGAAAAGTGTGACACGTAGAGTGTCAAGTGTGGACGACGCACGCCGGAGTCTTCAGTGATCCTAATATTAGTGCTGGATGGTTTAAAAGCAACAGATACAACATTAACCAATTAAGCACTCAATAGCAATAACTGACAGGTATAACTCCTGAATGTTTTAATATGCATTTATAACGTGATAATTAATTTTCTAGTTAGAGACGTTAGTACAGGTGCACATGCTGAAGTCGCCTTTACATCAAAGAAGCAGGTCCTGTTTATTTTGCGGCTTTAAATCATCACTAAAATTTTGTAATCGTATACGTTTAATATTTCAATATTAAAGCCAAATGTGTTCGCCCATCGCGCGATCCTCTTAGTACAGGGACATTCGCCTGTGTTCAAGCACGATTATCGCATACAAGCATTTCAAAGTGGTTATGCACCTATCAATATTTTGGACGTCATAATTGTGAGTATTTTCTATAACCAAAGTTTACACTCATCTTCTTACCAAACATGATAGCGCAGTTGGTAAAAGCGCTGTCTACTGTCTTTTCCTTGTATGACTCCTCAGTCGTGAGTTCGAACCTTGGTTGGGCTTTAATTTGTCAGACCTTTTTGCTAATTTGTTTTTACTTATTGTGTATTGTATTATGTTTTATTATTTCATGCATATGTCTTTATAAAGAGCATTTCTATCATATAATATCATTTATAGTGTAATAGAAATCCAATTTTTCGACGACATAGGCCCTTTTCAATCAACTCACACGCGAAATAACTCCATGTATTAGACATGTATTCGACAAATCTACTTCAATGATTCCCAAAATGAGAAAACTATCGGATAAGGGGCATCTCAATATGGCAGAGTATTTTAGAAATCAACCGTAATGCACCTATCAATGTTTTCACCCGTGGGGGGGGGGGGGAGCGGCGGGCATATACGGGACTTTAGACTGCAAGCGATTCCCAACAGGCAGGAATTTGACAAGCCAAATGATTCTGGGTCCCGGGGAAATAGACTTTGGTCGGATTTTAGATCCTTGTAATATACGCCCCGGGCCATTTGATAGATATATAGCATCTCCCACTGAGGGGATCTAGACAAATATGCTTGGCTCTAGAGTGGGGAATTAGACCCCCAAAAATAACATTTGTCAAATTCCCCTGGTCTGCCCGCCGCTCCTCCCCCCTGGAGGAAAATATTGACAGGTGCATAACTGTTTAGCTCATGGAACCGCATATTAGTTTTTTTGCGTTTTGATATAAATTATTCTATTATGCAATATGATACTGATATAATAGTTGTTACACGTTTTCATATCCAGTAGATTTTCTACAACAATACATAATATTAATCTAGCAAACAGAAATAACATAGAAAATATGAGTGTGAATTTCTCTGCTAATTTTCACGTTTTTATTCATTTTTGAAGTGTTGATTATGTGTTGTATAAAAAGCAAATATTCCGATTATAATACGGGCATGTATTTGGAACGACTGCATTTTATTTATATAATAAAAAATGTCGATTTTGAGTTGTTTCTCTGAACAACGATTTTAAATTCTGATCCGTATCAGAACGAAATTATTTCGATTCCAGCATGCATGACCTGACAACAAATTCTGAAATAACAATGCGAACTATATTTTACAGTTTCGGAACTACCTTTTCGAGTTGTTTATGAACAATTTAACAACGGAAAGAAAATTCTTTGTCTATAGAAAACTCTGCGTGTGAATAGAAATATAAAACTGTACGCATTAAGGTATTATCGTTCTTTATTTTATTTTATAGTGACTGGCTATCGGTTAGATTACATGTTAATATCTGAAATTGACTCAACTAGCATTCCGGTCTGGTGTGCCGTTTCGATAAATCTAGTTGTGGAGAAAATACATAGGCAGTGGCGTAGCTTGGGTTCAAAAAATGTATAGGCACAAATGGCGGAATCTACAAAATGACGCTGTAAGCGATAATTTGGGCCGGGAGTGTTTATACTGTATGTGGCTACAAACAACCAACTTCAGCTAAACCCCGATTCTACAAAATAATTGTAAAATAAGCTTGTTTTTCATGAAATTTATTTCATATTGACGTAATCGACTCTTTAAACAATGAAGTTTCAACACAGCCAAGAAATATCCCCTCGACCCCATCCCCTCTCTTGTTTTTATTGCATTTTCGGCATATTTAACATTTTCATCCCTGGAAAAAATGTATAAGCACGTGCCTAGAGTGCCTAAAGGAAGCTACGCCACTGATAGGCACGACAGGAAAATAT